>VDFB02000003.1:115040592-115094417 GCA_007258455.2 Sequoia sempervirens | reverse complement strand
AAAGAGTTGATATCTTCTTTTTTTTAGATATAGCAATGATAGCTCATTTTTCACTTTTGATATTTCAATGATAGCTCTTTTATCAACTTGCAAGCAATGAAGCACTACTATTAGGTTGGGAATTACAGTGGTAGCGAAGGTTGCTTTTTGATTTTTCATTCAATGTAAATCCCTTCATCAATTCACTATTTCCCAAAAACTCACTTAATGATTCCCTGTAGGTGTGTGTTTCCAGCTAAATTTCACTAATTTATGTCAAATACTAGCTAACTATAGCCCACTATATGTTAAAAAATATGCATAAATTAAAATTTAGCAATAGACAACTTAATCACCAAATTTAGAAACATCAGTTACCACCCTTCCAATTAAATTTTATGGCAACTACTAAAATTTATGCTAGCTATTTCGACTTGATGGCGCTGCACTTCATTAATGGATCAGAAATGTCATAATTACCTTGAAACATGATCACATTATTCTGCATTAAATTCACACATATTATCTCTTCAACTTACTTAGGTGATGACATGTATTTCCTTGTCGATTTCATTTTCCTTTGTATTAATCACACATAAGCACCTCCATAATTAATACGACTCTTTTAAAAAAATGAAATGATCACTATTAATTTTGAAATCTTCAACTTGCTTGATTTTCAATCTTCATACTACTCAAATTTGAAGCAATTTTCCACCAGATATGTGCAAGGAATTAATTTGATTTAACCTTTAACTCTAAAGATAATTATCCAACTACCACCTTGCTTGTGATTTCCCAAGAAAAAAATTACTCAAGGAAACTATGTACCACAAATTTCTTATGGCTCTCTATAAATTCTTGCATTTCTTCTCGAATTCTTCACACTTTTTCTTTCTCTCTTCTTCTGTTTTGTTTCTATAATTCTACTCTATGTCTTTGCATTTGCTTCTTAGCCATGGATACTCCAATTTGCTTGGGTTGTTTTTTCTGATAGAATGTTTTCTTAGGGAGTATCACATCACAAAGGCTTGAAAAGGTTTTCTTCATTAGGACTTCCAATTTTATTGTGCCAAATTTATGCTTAGTCCTTGGGGAAAGATATGTTGCATCTAGCCACTACTTTTGTTTCTACTCTGACATAGCTTCTCACTTTGTAGCGTCACTTTTGGACATTGGGCTACCTATTGAATACATTTGTGCTGCTTCTAACTTGATAGTGAAACTTGAATTCCTGGAGAATCTCGATACCATTTTATCTGTTGCACATCTGACCATTGGGATTCCCTCCATGGATGATTTTCTTTGGTTCTTGGAACACAAGGAAGTGGTTCCACTTTGGCCCTTTCTTATTGATCTTCATATCCAAGATTTTGAAGCTCATTGGGAACTTTCCTACATAGGGTATTTAGCCCTAATGGAAGAGGCATCCCACATCAACTGAATGGCTACTATCATCTACAACTTTTCTCACTCTCTTTTTGACTCTTTTTTTATTTTTTGAACAAGGATTTCCAATATCTCATGTATATATGTGATACACACACACATATATCTCTCTTGGTACATTTAAAGCTTGTTTTACTATGTATGGCTTTATTATTTCTCTTTCTCAATTCAATTTTGAAAATGTTTGAATGAACTCTCATGCATAAGATAAGTTTAAGTAGAATTTGATAATGCAGAGGCCAAACAAAAGAAAAGAACAAAAAACAAAGAAAGAAAAAAAAAACAAAAATCGAACTAACCCTAACTACCCTAACTCTAACATAACAAAATACTAACTCTACTAAAGAAATTTACTTCAATTTCTATGGCTATTTCTTCTACATTTTTGGTACGAATTACAATAGGTTTGTCTTTAAATTCACTTATTAAAATTTTCACTATTCTACTATAACAATGAATTATCTCAAATTCTGCATTTAAACATCATAAATTCAAAATTGTACTTACCCATAATTTGGCTCCTATGTATGAAAATGAACTCATTAGAGATCGATTGCACACATTTCGTTTGATGTGATCATATTGTACCTTCTTTCAACCCTAGTCCATTTTCATGAATGGTTGCATCTATTTCTCTGCTTCCTCCTCTGAAAATCTTCATATCTTCAACCCTATCTTCACTTTGCATTTCATTAGACCAAGATATATCACTATTTATATTGCTATCAGAGAGAGAAAAATTAAAAATTTGATATTCTGTATCTTGTATAAAATCAAGAAAATGTCTTTATAGCTTGTGAATTTCCAACTTGGAGCGCAATCACACGTTTCTCTTTCGATTTTCCCACTCCTCGTTATTTGTGTTTTCCACGTATATAGGCAATGCTGATTCATCAATGTCATTTCCTCATTGGTGATGAAATATCTTTGAATCTCGACATTCTCGCCTATTTTCCTACAAAATGTTAGAAATTTTTTATAGTAATCATATTTTTCCAATTGTTTTGGTGTATTTGTTGATTTTTTAACATTTCCAACTTCACTAGGGAAAAATATTTTTCTCATTAACAATCCCTTTCTTTTAGCAATTGGAACTTCCTCTATTAATGGAATTACTTTACTTATGGCTAAACTTACCCTAGTTAAAAAAAATTCACACTCTAGTTCACTATGGTCAGTCGTATCGTGAATCATGCACTTGGTGACTCTTCCAAAATTAAACAAACTCAAAGGATGCAATTTCTGATTAAATATTTTCCAAAGTTTTTCAACTTCCATAATGAAAACCAGCTTGCATTCAATCTCTCATTTACAAGATTCTTATCAAACTCAGAATTAGCACTTCAACATATAATTCTCCAATTCCATGGAATAAAACCTAAAATGTCAAGGAGAGGCCCTCCTTCTAGCGCCAGTTCTTGTTGACAATGATTTTACTCGTAGCAAACAAGGCGAATAAATTCTTCATAGATAAGACCACAAGGAGCCTATCCTTCTTGAAAAATATGGAACAAAGACAACCTAAAGGGGAATTCTGCATTAACAAGGCAAAGATTGGATTTCATCCAATCCGAAGTCTCCGATAACTAGGTCATGGTTGTATTAGGGTCGCTCTTGGGTACTGATGTGATATTGTTGTTAATATCAAAGGGACTATGGTTATGAATTGGATATTTTAGGTATTGAATTCTGAATTGAAACATTAAGTTCAAGCATCATGAAACCAAAATATTTGCTATAACATTTCATGAACATCACAAATTATTTGCTATCACTTAAGTAGATTTAGCACTAAGCATTCAACAATTTTATAGAAAACAAAATATTTTCAATAAAATTTCTTCCATTCATTTAAATTTTGGAACATTTTCAAGAATTTAAACATCTATTCTAAAATAAAGTATAAAAAATACTAAAAATTAAAAGTTTCTCCTGGTTATTCTCCATGGATGCCCCAAAGAATCAATCAAAATCTAGAGCAAACCTCTTTATACTTTACTAGATTGATTCACAACTACAGATAAAATGGTGCAAAATTTTAAAGAGAGGGGTTTCATTTCTAGACACCAAGTAGGTTTTGTATGCACCCTTAAACAGTGCAACATATAGTCTTATTCGGCTGAACTAACAAAACCAACTACAAAAGATACTGAGATAAGTAGCTATCCAACAAGCTCTGATATTAATTAATTTCTATGTGCATACAAATTTTTATGCTGGAATGGTTTAGAAAGCAGGAAAAAAGAACAAAACTTAAAATTTTATGCTCCTCTGACATCCACAAATTCTAAACTTAAAAATAAAAAAAGGATCCTCTGGCCATTTATAGAACACAAGGTTCAAACAGGATAAGACAACTACATGAGAGGAAATCTAAGGGACCAATCTCATCAAGGCACGTGGAATGTAGTGACCAATATGAGAGTTGTAATTGAATTCAATGGAAGTCAACTCCAATTACACGTTGAAGCTCTTTAGGTGTTGATCCTGAATCTTCACTAGGATGATACTTCAAATTAGGATAATATGTAGATACTTCCCATACATTCATAATGAACAAGTAGAATTTTTTCCCCCACACATCGCTTGGCTCCAGTTCTATCACTCTCAGGAATGGGCTCTCCTGAAAATTGACATTTATTTCCATCGCATGTGAAATACCGAGATCCCCAACATTCTAGTGGACTCAAAGTCGTCTGCATTATAATCTCCCAAAGTAATTGAACTAGACTGAAAATTCTTCTATCCATGATTAAATTTTTCCTAACCTTCCATACTCGAGCTTTGCATCACAATCAATATCTCCTACAATCACAAATTCCTCACATTAAATCCCTTTTAAAAGAAAGAAAACATTTATAACATCTCATGTAAATAAAACCATTATTCAATTGTTAGTACAAAAATCTCATAATCAACACTCTTTTTAAAAGCATATCATAAATCCTCATACATATACTGGATTACCGGGATCGTTAGATAAATTTA
Source organism: Sequoia sempervirens (assembly GCA_007258455.2). Taxonomy (NCBI): domain Eukaryota; kingdom Viridiplantae; phylum Streptophyta; class Pinopsida; order Cupressales; family Cupressaceae; genus Sequoia; species Sequoia sempervirens. The sequence continues at coordinate 115,090,001 of VDFB02000003.1, read as the reverse complement.
AAATTTTATCATTTTCACTTCACATTATAACCCAGTACCCAGTACCCAGTATTCAGCTTTACCCACTCACTTTCTCAAACCTCAGTTATACTAGAACTCCATCATACTGAACTCGTTCATATTGGACTCCTTCATACCGGACTCGAGCCTTCCATTCAAATTTGTATTACCTTTCACCTTTTCCATGTTTCTAGTACCCTATGTCTGGTGCCCGAAACACTTAATTACTAAGTGCTTTTATTATCAAAGACTTTTCTCTTTTCCTTCTAGTGATCTTCCAATTTGCTAGCTCCTACCATAAGAGTTATATTTTACACTTGGTTCCCCAAGTCTTTTCAGTCTTGGGGCGTGTTGTGAGACCACACAACAATAACATATCATATTATACATCACATTTTGTATTTACATTAAACATTCTCAATCATCATATTTTGCATCATCATATAGGCATCCCATTACATTAACATTAATTACATTTATATATTACATCACATTCATAACATTAAGTCATTCCTACTGCATTTATTACTTATACATATCATAAGGGAATAAACATTCATAACATAATCATGAATGCATAATCATAAAGCACATTAAACCATCACACGATCATATAGAATGAATCAATAGACATCATAAAAGCAGGAACATCCATAGCATAACATTAATATATGCATAGAGCATAATCACATAAGACTACATATCATAAACTGCCTCCAAAAATTATATCATATATATTGCTCAAAACGTGTCATAGGTACAATGTCAAGATGTGTTGTGTTTATCAAAAATAGAGCTTGTAAGATCGATAATCAAAATATAGTGTCCATATAACATAATGTCAAAGAGGCCCTAGCCTGAGCTGCCTTGATCTCTTGTCCCTAGGGCATCCCTGTCCTCTCAAGGTGGTGACTCTATGGCCTTGTGCTTAGAAGTATAGGTTCTATCATAAGGAGTAGCTCATCTCACATCTAATGTCTTCCCGTCTGACCTATTGTGGGAGTGCCTACTGTGGGAACTGCTTTGAGCTCTACCCTGTGATCTGCTAATTTGAACCTGGGAGAATCTCGACTCTCTCCTCTATGGTGGCACAACCTTTTCAAATAAATCCTTGTAATCCTAACTACTTGGCTCTACCTAGCCAACTCCCAAGCAACATCAACCATTGAACCACTGTAGGTAGTAACAAATTCTAGCATCCTCTGATCAGTATACTACAACTAATGATGGCTAGGTCCCTCTTAGTCTATAAAATTTCCCTCTCAACCTTAAGGTCATCCCTCTTCACTATCATTGTCCTGAGCTCTGCCTCTAGGGCCTATACCAGAGCCTGTAGGGTGGCTATCCTATACTTTTCATTGCCCTCCACTACTCCAACCCAACCCTCCTCCTCACCCATCCCCATGATAATCCTCTCTTGAAGGACTCTCTCTACCTCATCCATCTCTACCTCCTCTACATGCTCCTCGTATCTCTCCTCTCCATGCTCCTCAACCTCCATCACCTCAACCTCTAGGTGTGCCACCTCTAGAGTGGGTGTCTTAGCATGTTGCTCTCCCTCCTCCACTGTCACTTTTTCTATTTCTCTCACCTTTGGTTGATCCTCCTCCATCTCCTCCTCCTCTCAAATCGATGGCAATGTCCCATTGCTCACCGCCCTCCATCCCTCCTCCTTTTTTGACCTCGTCCTTGACCATCTCCTCCATCATCTCCTCCTCCATCTCCCCATCCTCCATACCCTCTCCCTCCACCCCTCCATCCCCTATCTCCTCTTTGGCCTCTTGAGCCCCTACCTCTACACTCTACAAGCATTACTCTCTCTAGATCTATATATGGCGATGGTCTGTGTGTATACCACCATGCGTCATACTTGGGAGTGGTCCCTGCATCTATATCACTCCCTCACCACCCTCACTACATTGTCTATAGAGCATTAATCTCCTACTCAACTATGGTCACTACTATCTATGACCCCCATGGGTGCACCTCTCGAGAAGACCGTGCAAACTCTAACATGCCCACAAGAATACCCAGTCTCCCTAAACTACCTTTGAACCCTCTTTGGAAGATGCATCTCAATAATATGTTGATTATGTATTGTGTGTATGATAAAGTACCTGGGCTGTCAGCACCATGGAAAGTGATCATCCTCACCAACCCATAAATCACAATCTTTGTATGGTCTCCAGAAAAATCTAACCAATGTGTCGATACTGTGTCTCCAAGATCTAACATCTCCCACATGTTTCTATGACAAGGAACCCTGATACATATATGTATATGGAGCACCAGCTCCTAGTTGTTGTACCACTAGCGGTCGGAACACTACTATGTGCTCCCATTCCCATATTATCAGCAAACTGATCCCACAACTCAGGCTTTGTCCTCCTCTATAAGAAATGTCATGAAGCTAAAAATACAACCTTCCTAGTAGAAATGGTCCCCATGCATATATGGTCTCATCGTCAACCATACCTGCTAGCATCTCTCCATAGCCCACTAGAAACTCGTGGCCCCTGCAGTCAGGAATCATAAACCCTACTATAATTGGGCATAACATAGTCATATCTATCATATCTCTCTGCCAAGGTCTCCCATATGATCTCATAACCTTGAATCCCAAGCTTTGAATCATCATCATAATCATAGTACTCATACAATGCCTGCAATCCTCGAATGGGGCCATATTGAACTTGCTCACCCTCAATCAGAAATTGCAAGATCCTATACACATCCTCCAGGGTAACTATCACCTCCCTAGTTGATAAATTTAAATTGCAGGTCTTCGAGTTCCACCGCTCCACCAACGTTGTCAGCATGCCCCTGTTTTCCCTGATAACTGGCATATAGGTGACATAGAATAAGCTGAGATCTAACAACGCCTGTCTCTCCGTAATTTCTAGCTGGTCCCGCAGTCGAAATACATCTGGCCATGACTCCCACATATAGATAGGAGGTAGAACAACCTGAAGTCATCATGCAAGCCATCATGTCAATCTAAAATCTTCAGTTGACCTATTGAACCTTAGTTGACCAAGTCCTTCTATCCTAAATCGGGGAAAAAATTTCACCAAGCAATTGCATCCCTATTCTATCAAATGTGTCACATTAATTTATAGAAACTCACAAATACAGTTGTGCTGCACATTTTTCATATGCGTAATTTTGTACAATGCTTGTGTTGCACAAATTTGATTGCATCGTTCTCGGTCACATATGCGACTCAAAAATTCAGTTGCGTTGCACCATCCAATGCATTGTAACACAACTGTACTTGCCCTAGACTTAAGTAGTAGCGTCATGACGTGACAAGTGTGGAAAACTACTTCTCTTTTTCTTTTCCCATGCATGCAATTGTGTTGCATTCCCTGCAACACAATTGCTTGTTAAATTATTTTCATACCTAAATGCATGAAAATTAATAAAATCACAAACTAGGTTTGTAGTACTCACTAGGGTGGGCGCTCCCTTAGGTCAGCGAAAGGTGTGGATGTGGTATCCTCTGTGGGAAATTTCTGGAACAGGCGACATCTCCTCAACAAAATCACTCAGAGCTCATAGGTTTTCTAAATTGGGAATGCACAAATGACCTATTTTCCTCATCTAATCCCTATTTATAGGTTATAAATTAGGGTTTGCACCTGCCTTATCTATTGAGCAAACTTTTTGATGACTTTGAACCTGAATTTGACTCCCTTATCGACCTCGAAATTTGATTTTTTCTTCATCATTGAACTCTTGGTTATCAAATTATCTTATCAGGATAATTTTGAAAAAAATCTAAATTTTTTTGAAAATTTCTAATTTTTTCTAAAATTTGTAAATTTTTTGAAAAAGTTTTTGAAATTTTGAAATTTTAAAATTTGTAAATATTTTAAAATTTGTAATTTTTTTAAAATTTTGTAATATCTTCCCAAGAGGGCATAGCTCTACCCTGCTTTCACCGGGGCATCTTTTGATTGAAAATTTATGACACAACATGATGAATTGCATTATGTCAAAGAGGGGCAAAATGTAGACATTGAAAAGTGTCTTAGTCTACAAGCATCATTTTTTTGGTCTTCATCTTCAGATAATTAAACAATTTTAATTATTTAATTATTCTTGATCATATTCCTCTATTAATTAAATAATTTTAAATTATTTAATTAACTCACTTCTTAACCTTTGGTCTGTCTTGATCAATTAAATAAAATTAATTGTGTTGCTAACACTCCCTTTCTTCAATAATTAAATAAACTACTATTTATTTAATTATTCTCTTGTCATCATTTGACTATAGTTAAATAATAATTATTAATTATTTACCTATTCATTTGTCTCATATTCCTCCGTAATTAAATAATTGTCAAAATTATTTAATTATCAAATGAAACTTCTCTCCTCTATTAAATAATTAGCCTAAATTAATTATTTAATGTCTCATATCCATTTTCTCCATTTAATTAAATTGATTTCATAAATTATTTTAATTAAATGTCTATTTTCTCCCACTTGCCTCTTTCTCAAATAAATAATTTACATAAATTATTTATGCCTCCACTTGTCTAGAGATTCCTTCTCATGAATTAATTATTTCCAATTTTTAATTCCTCTAGTTTCTTACTCCACTACCTCATTTTTGAATCTCGGTCGTCGATTGACTTTGGCCTCTTCTCAATCATGACCATTCATTTCATAACCCCCATTCCTTTGTGTTGCATGTCCTCTCAACCATGGATCTTGGAATCTTTCTAGAAGCTTGATCTTTATCATCCGTTTGAATGACTATCTATAAAAGAAGCCTTTCTCCTCCATTTTTTCCTTAACAACCACTTATCTCCAACTTTCTTGCTTACAATTTGTAGGTATTTGCACATTTCTACTACAAATCTGAAGGCATATTTGTAAAAGAAGAATTAGGAGAGACAAGGGAAGTGATTCAACTTCAAACACGGGGAGTGCTTTCATTTGATTATTTTGTTTTCCTCATGATTTGTTTGTATTCACTTGTTTTAGATTGGGTTTTAGCTTAGAAGTGTTGTGGTTGTCACTAGAATCTAGGCTACCTCATTTTTACCCATCTTATAGGTCTCACTTAGCAAGTTTCATTGTTGGTTGCCTCTGTTAACCCTATGGTTTATGCATGGAATGAACATAAATCCATGGATTCAAATGAGGTAAGAGGCAACTCTATTGAACTCATTTCTTCTTGTTTAGAAATTCTATATACAAATTCCTCTTAATATGTAAATTATTGAAATCTGAGCATAGGAGAATCCAACCCAATTTCTTTATTGTTGGAGTGATCCAAAAAATGTTCTTTTGGATAAATTTATAGCTTTCATTCTTTACTTGACTATTGAATTCTTTGTATATTCTCTTGCATGATGGTTAAACCACAAGGAGAGTAATTTTATCAAAGCAATAAGAAAAAAAAACACCTTCATGATGTCAATAGAGTTACACTTCATATTTTTGTCATTTACTTTCTTTTCAATTTGCTCTTATCCTCATAATATTCATTGAATTGCTTACTATTTTGACTCCCAAACCACCATCTATTTATATATTCTTCACACCTCTTCCAAAGAGAGTCGACTTCTCTCATTGGACACACTCGATCACCAAAGAGGCAACTTTTGTTAAATGCATGACTTAAGTCTAGTCGTTGCCTTTTATAAATGTTAATCCCTTCTTTTTACACTTATAACCAATTCCTTCACATTAATTATAATTACTGCTCATGGAGAATATTAATTACTGCTTTGTATCATTTGCTATCCATAATAATGATTGCTACACTTGTCTTGGGTGATTTATTTATATGCCTTAGTCTTGAGTGCAAAGAAGTGGTCGGCCAACAATGCTAATTACTTTATTTTGTTTTACTTTTGGAGAGCAACAACTTTACCAAGGGTCAGCCCATACGATATCATTCAAGTCGACCTTGCTAATTCACAATATTATGTCTTAATAAATCATTTATCTCCTCTTAAACTCTACTCCCCAATCATTAATATGATTTCATTTGAATGTCTTTTTCTTGTTCAGTCAGTATGATCTTTCTTCAATGGTCATATTATAATCTTTTATTTATGTTTATATCTTTAATTTAAACATATTCATCTCTAAGTCAGTCGTCCATTATTTCTTCAACGAGAATGTATAACGGATTACACTTATTTTAAAGATATTGATAGTGATCATGATGAAGTGGACACGAATGTGCAACATAGTTGTCATAGTTGTCCTGAAGTTGAGGTAATATAATAGTTGTTAGTTATCTGTCTCAATGTTTTGTTATTCTTCATGCTTAAAATGTTCTTTTGGACAAAAATTATAGCTTTTGCATTCTTTAAGTTGTAAGTTAATCTATCCCAATGTTTTTTCATTCTTCTTTTGGAAAAAAATTTATAGCTTTTGCATTATTGAAGTTGTAATTTAATCTATCCCAATGTTTTGTCATTCTTCATGCTTAAAATTTTCTTTTGGACAAAAATTTATAGTTTTTGCATTCTTTACTTCACTTATATTGATTTTTTCATGATGATTAAACCACATGCAAAGCTCAATTCTATGAAAGCAGAATGAAAAGAAAAAATCCCTGCCAATAGAACTCTCTGCAAAGTTGTACAACTTCATGTTTGCAATGATGTTGATAGTGATTATGATGATGAACTCAACGGGCATGCACATGATATTCATAGTAGTAGTCTTGTTGATCAACTCGAGGTGAGTACTATGAAACCACATGCAAGTAAGTACTATTCAAGTAGGTAATGGTTGTTTTATTACCTATTTGATAGAAGTTGGTTAGAATAGTAGTGAAGTGTAATTAGCTAGTATACATAGATTATGGAAATAAGGGAGAACATATAACTTACATATGGAAGCTTAGAGCTTAGTTGTAATAGAGTGCATACATAGATTTTGACAATGCATTAGTGCATTGTGTTCGAGGATGTCATGGTCTTCAATTGGGGAGACTTCATTGCCAATCCATGTCTATTTTTGGAGTACTTGTATAGTCTAGCACAATTGTAGTCTTGCCCTCCATTTATTTGTACCTCATAATGGGTTTTTTTTTTCAAAGTAAAAATTTGCTTCTTTTTTATTCAATAAAATAAAAAAAACACATACAAAAACTAATTTGTTCCAAGACATAAGACATTAGATACAACTGTCAAAAACAATATAATGCATGTTTTATATCTCAAAATAATTTTATTTTATTTTGTTTTTCTAGACATTTATTGATAATCTCCAAGAAGGGGATAAATTTGAAGTGTTGGATCCATTTGATGGTGCTACTATGGGAATTGGGTGGATTCACTCACTATCTATTGTACATGGAGTCAAATTGAAAGGAACGGGAGATGCAAATGTAAGTATTTTAAAGGTCACAAGTAAATATCCCTTGCTTATGAAGACAAAATAGATGGATTTGTTAGTCTAAAAGAGAAAGAAGGGACCTTCACATGGTGGTCACTAAAATATTTGAAAAAAAATGACATAGTTGATGTTTATCATGTAGTACTAGCAATAGTTTGAATGTGTTGTTCAAGGATCTTAGTTTTTTTTATTTGTTTTGGTGTTGTATAAGAAAAAAAAGGCATTGTAACTCACTTTTCTGAGTCATAGCACTAAGAAACACACTTTGTAACACATTTTAAAAAGCAGACACATATTTTTGTCTTGTATCTACTATAAGAACACCTTTTCTCAATAAATTTTTAGTATTTTGCTTCTTAATAGTTGTTTCATTATGTGCAAATGAATGATTGATTATGTTTTTTTGTGTTTTTATATGTTTAAACATCAATTAAATTATTTTCTCATTTCCAACACTTATAGGCAGAAATCAATGAACAAAAATAATTAAATAAACTACCAATTGACTAAATATACCACCAACTGATAGAAATCAATGAATAAATATGACTAAATATAATAATTATGCAATTAATAAAAAATGTATCAATATACTACTAGTTGACAGAGATCAATGAACGAAAACAATCAAATAAACTACCAAATTGATCAAAATGATGATTAAAATTAATGACTAAATACACTACCAATTGATGGAAATCAGTGAATAAAAATGACTAAATAAGTGACCAGTTAACAACAATCAATAACTAAATTAATGATTATATATATCAATGAATAAAAAATGACTAAATAAGTGACCAGATTATAGCAATCAATGACTAAATAAGTGACTAGATTACAAAAATCAACGACTAAATATATCATTGAATAAAAAATGACTAAATAAGTGACTAGATTATAGCAATCAATGACTAAATCAACAACTAAATATACTACTAAATTGATCAATCAAAACAACTAAGAAATGACTAAAAATGGTTTAGTCATCAATTCGATCACATTATAAATGACTGGCAATAAACTACTAATGGTCATGCAATCATGTTTGGTCATGCAATCATGTCGTTTTTAGTAGTTTTTTTAATCATATATTTATGTTTCTATACTAGTGGTGTGTCTCATAGGAAGCCTTTTGTTAAGGGTTATACAAAGCATAAAAGTATATTTGAGTATTTCTCTTCACCCAAGATACTTGAGTATTTCTCTTCACCCAAGATCGCACACAACACAAGGGGAGAGGATATGTACTACAAGTGCACACAATAAAAAAAGCAAGCACTCATTCATTTTAACTTTGCAAGGCACATTGAGTTCATTTTAAGCACCAAATGAGAGTGTTTGATTTTCTTGTTCAATTTTAAACTGATATTGTAAAATGAGGATATGTGTGGGTCCAATTTTAAAAGTTGGAAAGTTAATTTCAAACCTAATGGGAGTTTAGTTGGTCCTAAAACATAAATTAAATCATAATATAATGGGTTATAATTGTCCCATAAGTACAAAAACACTTGTTACAATGTATGGTCAAACAATAGTGTGCTCCTTCACCTTAAGTTTTCAAATCTACAAAACTAGTTAGCCTAAAAACACAAAAACTAGATGTCAATGACATGTTTTTTATTAGCGTAAAATAGGTTTTGAAGGGGCTTTAAAACCTTGAAGAAAAGAAAAGGCACCAAAGAAAAAATAGTAAAGTTGCCCCACATAAAACAAAAACTAGGTTGATTAAACATCAATCAACAAACCATCAGTAGATAGCAACCAAAGACACGACAACCAAATAAAAAAGACAGAATAAGCAACAAATAAAGAAGATCCTTTAACATACTAGCTGCTTTCAGATCCTTATATATCACCTTATTGTGCATTTCCATGATCTCTTCAACATCTTTCCTCGACACCACATTGTTCTTTTTTGTTTTGCTATGAGTATGAATGCTCAGCCTAGTTCCCAAGTCAGCAGCCTACATGCCCTTCTTAGCATCCTCACCCCCATCCCGGTTCACTACCTCATTAAACAGGGATCTACCAATCCATTCCCTAGCTTTTTTGTTCAAGAATAGGAAACCTTCGGTAGAGGACTCAAGCTTCTCCTTATTGAGATTAATCAAAGCATTGAGATCATTATGCATTTGCAAGGAATTCCTCTCCACAATGGAAATCCTAAGACCATGATCTCTCTTCAGATTAGCAACATCCTCCACCATAAGGCCAAGGTTGGAATTCAACGATCTTACCATACTAAAGATAGAGTATTTCTCCCTTAAGCTTCTTAGGGTAGATATATTGCAGCGAGCAATTGTGTCATACTTGCCATGGAGGTCCTGGACCACTTGAACCAGCCACATAAGCAGATTAAAAAAGATATTTTCCCCTTCCTTGACCAACCCAAAATCTTGTAAAAATTCCATTGCACCTCAATACAAACCCCTCCCCTAATGGGAGCTCATGGGAGGGTCTTCTTCCTGGAATCCCTTGGGTGAATCAATATTTTCTATGCCTTTGTCAGTGACATGTTAGAGAGCACATGAAATCAAATATTTAAAGCACATGTCAAAATTGAGTCTCTATTTTAGTTTACAGTAAAAAGCATCATTGAAATCAATTGCATCATTGAAATCAATTATGTTGTTGAATTTTTTCAAATGCATCACTATACCATGGGTGCGTCACTCTAGTGAAAAATTAAATGCATTGCTCTTTAAAAAAAAGTGACATCAATTGCATCACTATAATTTATGCGTCACTATAATGAAATTCATGTTTGTAAAAATCACATTAATGTCGCTATTTAAAATATGTGGTGACAAAATTAAATCACGCATCACTGAATTGATTATGCATCACTTTATTTAAACCAAAGAGTGTCACCATATAGTGACGTGTTGGAGATGCATCATTGAACCCATCAATAACATCATTGTATCTACAAACAATAGAAAATGAGAATCTAAAATGAAATTCATTAGATTTGATTAGTATAGCCTTCCTTCTAGTGTCAAAATGTGACCATTATCATAGTGTGAACTAAATATGCTAGATCCAAATGAATTTAAAGCTTGTTTAAACCCCTAAGCAATGATCCCAATAAGATATTCAAAATTCCAAAGATAAAGAACCATTAAACTAACATGATATAAACATGAAAACACAATGGAAGTCTACTTTAAGACCTCAAGTATTATCCTATTGGGGGAGTGGTATCACATTGATGTGAAATGGTGACCCTTTCCCAATCCCTTAGATAATGAGCTTGTTTCAATTAGTTTTATTCAAGAAAACTAATGAAATTGATGAGATACGAATGAAACATGATATGAAACTAGTTTTAAATGATAAAGATGAGTTCTAAATGCTAAATGCTTGATAAGATGGATACAATCTATGCTAACTATAAACAAAGCTCAAAGATGCAAGCCATAGCTATGAATTTATGCTAAAATGTATGTAAACTAAACCAATATGGGAGCCATTAATGGATTCTTAAGCTAAATGGATGAAGATTTAATCTAAAATGCTATCAAATATGAAACATAGACGCAAATTGTAGACACATAAAAATGACCTAGGCCTGCAAGCTCTATTTTTACCACTTTCGTCCTAGCATAATTGTGACATTTAATTATGTCCTTGGTCCACTTTCCACTGTTAATTAAATAATTGATTATTATTTAATTAATTCATGTCTCTTGCATTCTTCATGATTATTAAATAAATAAATTATATTTATTTATTCAATACGTCACTGAGGGTCTATTGTCCTCTTACAATTAAATAAATTTCTTAATTTGTTTAATTACCTTTGTTCATTTATTCTTCCTGATTATTAAATAAATGAATTTTATTTATTTATTTAGTATGTCACTAATTTTCATAATTAAATTAATTTATTAATTTATTTAATTATCGGTCATAATCCTCTAAATTAAATAATTATCTTTAATTATTTAATTACCTAATTTAACATTTCTCTCATTTTAAATAAATTAATTATTTAAAATGATCTCACTTTATTAACTCACTTCATTTTAGTAAATAATCTGAAAAAGATTATTTACTGTCACACAAAATCCATATTTTGAATTTATTTAATTCAAAATGGTAATATTCTTCCATAAATCAAGTAATTGAGCAAATTCTTGATTTTTCAAATCTACTTTTTAGTTCAACTCTTATCTTATTGATTTTTTTAATCTTACAAATCAAGCAGTCTTTATCTTCTTGATTTTTGAAAATCTTTATCTTTTTTACTAATTGTCACATTTATTCTCGACCGTCGATTTGATTTTCTCAAATGACATCTTGACCTCTCATTTAATGATTTTTCCCTAACCCTAATTAGGGATTTTCACATGAAATCTCATCCACTGATTTTAGGCTTTGTCAGCTTTCAATCTCGTCCGTCCATCCAAAATTGTATTTTCTATAAAATGACAATTTTGCTCATATTTTGGCACCACTTCATTATTATAGACATTTATGCTTAGATTTCACTATGCATTTAGCTTATTTTCTTTGATTATTTACTCATAGTCTTGTCATTTTTTGTCATAGGCATAGTCATTATTTGTCATTTTCAAATCCTTCAAAGCTTGTTTAGGACATTGTCATAGTCAAAGATTGCTCACACACTTGATTTGAGGGAAATAATTACATTTGCAGCAAGTTAGAAGGGCTATGGAGTTGATTCATGGAGGCTTCAAAGGCGATTCGGTATAATCATTTTTATTTTATTTTATTGTCTTCCTTTGTGCTTCATAGTTAATGTTGGATTTTATGATTTATGCTCTAATCTGCTAACCTACCATAAAATTGCATGATTACACAAATGAGTATGAACGTCAACATCATAAGTTTGCTATCAAAAGGTGGATCCATTTCTCTCCAAGTAGTGACCTATTTATAGGAGAGAAAATGAGAAATCAAGGGCTTTGATTGATTTGATCTATCAATGGTCAATAATGAAGGAAGGATGAAACATGGATCAAGGATTGTCATCAATGGATTAGAATCAATTATCACATGGATCAAAGAAAGCATCAAGGGTTGAAAATGATTTTAAAAAACATACTTTGTAACACCTTTGAAAGTTTGTTACAAATTTTTTTTAGAAAGAATCATTCCTTTTTTGGAGCCAAATAGGAGAATATTCCTTTAGAATATTCCCTATGCAAGTGGATGGGGGAATTAGCAATTTAGTTAATTAAAATTATATTTAAATGTGCAAGATGGAGAATAATATGATATTCATTAATTTACTGATTTTAATGAAAGGGGAATGTAAAATGATATTTAATTAAATACCTTAGGGTTATTTAATTAAATAAGAGGACTAAGGGGTTTAAATTAAATAATTTGTATTATTTAATTAAACAAGGTGAAATGTTAGTACGAGAGGGGGTGAATTAACCCAATTAGGTCAATTAGACTAATAGACAAAAATGATGCATTTTTTTAAATAATTAAGCTTATTTAATCAAATAGGTGAAAAAGAGTGGAATTCAAGAAGAAACGATGTTAATAGATTCAAGTGTGTAGTATCATTCAAGACATTTCTAAGTGTCTACAGTAGCATATCAGTTGGCTACACTGAAAGGAGAACCTCTAGTCAAACCTCTTAACAACCATCTCAAGAAGTTCTACACCTAGCATATCAAAATATCCCAAGCAAAAAAAGTGAAAAAAGAAAAAAATAAAATAAAATAGTAAAGAGAAATAAATCATCCTTTAAGTGAAAACCACTTTGTGTCACTTATGGGACTTGTATCGTAGTGAAAACATAGTAAATAGATGTTGCATTTGAATAAGTCTTGCACCATCATCTATTAGCATTATCCATCTATTATCACATCCACTCCATTCATAGTATAATAAAATGTGTACCCAACCATGGCTCGATAACTGATCAAGTGTTAAACCTTACAGAACCATCTCTATCCACCATCCCTTTTATCTACCTATCCCTAATAAAACATAATCATATCCTGAACTGAAGGAAACCTCCTGAACCTGGTAGTGGATTGGATCCTTGTTCATCCCATCACATGCAAATAACTATCAAAATAAAAATAAAAAACATCTAGAAAAATATTAAAATAAAAAACATCCAAAAAATCATCAAAATCCAAAACAAAGTGGTAAAACACAAATTCCCAAAAAAATTGTAGCTCATCTTCGGATGAGCTGCAATAGAGTCAAAATAAATTGAACTATGTTGTCTTCGTGTATAGAACTTAGGTAAGGCCATCATCGATAAGCCCCTAAGGCACTAGTTCAGTCCCTTTAGGTCCCCCTCTTGGTCTTTAAACTTGGTCAAAAATCCAAAAACATTCAAATATCTTATCAAAGTATGAAAAAAATTCATAAACAATAAAAAAACCTCAAAAACAGTGTCAATCATGGTCATTCAAACTACATTGTCTATGTGCATACATAAGCAATTCCATCATCAATGAGCCCTTGAGGCATTAGATTAGTCCCCTTAGGTCCCCCCTTTTGGTCTCTAGATATTTCAAAAAAGTCAAAAATAACATTAAATAACATCAAAAGCACAAAAACATTTTAAAAATCTTGAAAGTCCTATCACCGTTATCACCTATCCATAATTAACTCTTAATCTATAGTAAACAATTATTGCCTTCAACCTTTAACAACACAATCAACAAGCAAATCAAAAATAAAAATCCAAAAACTTCCAAGCAAAGAAATGAAATGACCAGATCATCATTAGACTAAAACATTGCCTAAGTATTAACTACCCTACCTTTTGAAAATCATCGTCAACATCCTAATGTGTGTCTTAACAAATAAATTATTCCTACAATAGGCATCATCAATGTGTAACATCATGAAATATCAAAATATCTATGACAAGTGATACAACAACATTTTTTATTTTTTGTGATCTTATATTTTGATTTGTCTTCATGTCCCATTCCCAGGATCTTTGAGGATGTCCATATGGATTTAGAGAAGAAGGAATGGGGGCATTGATCATAAATTTAATTTTCTCTATTTTTTGGATATTTTTGTAATACTACCATGACGAATACTTGCTTTATTTTGTGTGTGGAAGTTGTTTTGGGGAAATTCGTGTAGCAGTTGCATATTAGGTACTCCATACCTCTTTGTGTAACTACTTTGAAATGTTTATAAACTTGTCACCCATATACTCTAATAGGGTTTCCATATGTCTGGTATGAGCAAGAATACTCTTTGTTTGTGAAGTCAAATCCCATGCAATAGATACAAAGCCACCTTGGTCATTGATACCCCGGTGCATCATATCTATTTACTACATTAATAAGGATTGCTAAACATTACTTATGTTGAGATTATGGATGCTCAGGGTCCCTGAAGCTGCAGTCTTCAATGGAGGACCTTTTCCAAGAAAGATAATCAACCACACAGAAAGTGTTGCAACTAGGCATGCACAATAGAGATTCTATATTGATCTAGATTGTGAGATTGGATGGTTACAAATGTACAAAATGCTTGATTATATAAGAAAGAGAGAAAACCTAAGATGCATGAGATGTTGCCATGTGTCATGATCAAACAACATGTGACAACATGTGAACCCTATCTAGGAAATTATTAAATGTTGAGATAAGTTCTAGAAGGACAACTCATCTTCTAGAATGAATCTTATCCCTACAAACAAGGAAGGGGACATTACCCCATTATTAAATGATTTATTAAAATGCAACCTAGGACTAAATGATGTATGACCTAAGTTAACTTATGCTAGTGTAATAAATAATTAATTACTCTAACACCCCCCCATAAGTTCAACTTAGGGAGGAAAATGTAATGATTATGCAGAGATGATGATGATGATGGTTCCTGACTATGAGGCCATGTTAGGTACCTATTTACATGAAAAGATGCAAAAAATCTCCCACAAACGGAGAAAAGGGGAAAACCCAGTGGGAACGAAACCCATCTCCAAAAAGGAGATGAAAATGCAAAAAAGTGAGATAGGATGAGAAGGATGGAGGACTCCCAAATACCCCCCAAGTACACCATTTGTCACATGGATACAATACAATAGCCCCCCCATAGGGAGGGAATAGAGAGACTATATAGCCCCCTTAGAAGATGATTTCACCTACAAAGATGGTAAGTGTTTGAAGATAGAACAAGATCCAATGTCAACAAACAACTTGTCTCCCTTTCAGAAGAAACAAAACCAACTACAATTGCAAAGATACTTTCGATTCTGGATAGGAATTGAAGGAAGGAAGGATGTATGCCGATGATGATGGTGTCTATAAACTCTTCTCAAATGTCTCCTTTCTTGAAGATGAAGATGTCATAGTCCCAAACAATGAAGAGGGTGACAAATCAGGATGATGCAAAAACTGATGTTGAACAATATCCAAAGACGGTGTGATGGATATGATGGATATGATGGAGACTTGATAGCCCCCCTGAATGAAGTGTCCTCAAAGCCATTGAAATAATTTTGAAGCAATGAAGGTGTCCAAACCACATGTCTCCTACTAGGAAGAAGCAATTCCAATGGCAGATGCTGAAGAAAACTCAAATCCTGAATGGAATGACAAGGAAGAAGTCTCATACATGAAATCTCTGAAGAGAAACCAAGTGTCCCAAAAATAGTCTCAGGATCCCCAAGCATGGTTGAGGCAAAGGGATGAGGAGACTCAAGAAAACTCTCCAAAGTGGGATATGAATGGAGGAGTGATATCCCCTCAAGAATGTCCTCCAAACCTGTAGAAGTAGCCAAGTCAGTGATACCTAAGAAAAATCCATCCTGAGATGCCAAGTCTAGAAAATTGAATGTGTCTTGATGGATGATGATGGTGGAAGCCTCAATCAATGACTCTGGACAAGGAATCACTAAATTTGAAGGGATACCAACTATCTTTGATGGAGAAGAAGCATCTGAGGGAACCTTGTCAACCTCTTCAAAATATTCAAGGCAATCAACCTCCTGCACAACAATAGCATCATGGGAAACCTGATCTGAAGAATGACATTTTGAATCATGACCATTGGGGAATGGTGGAGTATCTAAATCTCCATATATCTCCCAAAGCTTAGTCCTAAGAATATGAGGACAATCACAATGATCAATAGAACTCAAAACATCAGAATCAACTTGCATAGAAATGATCTCCAAGACTGTGTATCTGCTACAACTCCAAGCAAGTTCATGAATACCTTCACTCAGATGGGGAACTATACCAAATAGATGAGGAAAAAAATCAAGTGATTGGAGATGGTGTGTGATCCCATCCCACCATTGTTGATAGTTTCCCTTATGCAACATAGTCATAGAAGGAGAGAATGCAAGCCCCATAATGAAGTTTCCCTAAAAAATACAAAGACAAATGACATTCAACATCAAATAGAAGCTTCCAAGGATGATGTATAACTGAAGTGATGCTACCTGGATCAAAAATTATTTTCCCAAGCTTCAGGATATCCAAGTTATTGATCAAATGCACCAAATTGAAAAAATAAATGCAAGAGTACCTTGAGCTGAAACTAATCAAGGGGTCTAGACTAACAAAAAAAGCTTTGAAAAGACTTCCTAATGCCACTAGAATCATCAAAATCTAATGAACAATTGCAAAGTTACGAGCCTTTGAGTCTATATTAGGGTTTGTCTTCAGTTGGCTGTAGAATTTTTTGCAAGAAAAATTTCATAGAACTGATGTCACCACTGGAAAGTGCTCGGAATTACCTTTTCGACAATATCTTGTTTGCTGATTTTTGATACCATGGTGAAAAATTATGATAAAACAAAAAAAAGGCCTATAATAGGCACTCTACAAGCTAATTAGGTGCAAAACATAAGCACCCGAGCTTTAAAAAAAATGGGCCCCAGTCGTTGATATGACCGTAGGGCTTAAGAGAGCAAAAAAACATGCACCCCCGGATAGGGTGGCGAGCGAGCAAAGCTGCTGGTGGGGCGGAGATATCTAGTGGCGCCGCTTCAAATACACAATGCACCAATGACAAACAACTAGCGACGATGAACGGGTGTTGGGAGGAACACTGGCGGTAAGAATGGACGATAAGAATTTCGGTCGGCAGAGGAGCACAATGCCCAGTGATGGGAACAAAAAACATTGGCGAATGAGGCATACAGCCGACGGGAGGACACCAAACGGGCTGACAGTGGCCAACAAAGTGATGACATCGATAGGAATAGAACTAACCCATGTGGCCGACAAACGGTCATCCTCTGCAAAGCTAAATGTAGCCAACGCAAAAAGTCTACAGATTTTGAAATGAATGGCCGAATTTTTTTTTTTGAATGATGCCAGAGATTAGCAATTCAAAAATTAAAATAAATGTCGACTATAATATACCATAGAATTTAATAAATCAAAACCTTTTATTGCCAACAGATGAAAAAAATATATCAAACCCTTATGCCAATAGAGAAAAATAAATGGATGCCGACAACTGATTTAATTTACAGTCGCCCAAAATATTTTTCTGCAACTATAGAAAAAAAATGCCAAATATTTTTTTTGCCACAATAGATAGATAAATGCCCTGATTTTTTTGAAAAAAAAGTGCCTGCAACTAAAAAATTTTTGCCTCAGAGGACAACTGACCGGGGTGATTTTTTTACTACAAATTGTACAGATCATATGATTGATTTTGCAAACTCTAAAATGCCTTTGATGGCTTCCAGGTTGATGAATCCGATTTTGATGAATGGGTAGGTAATCATAGGGTTTCGAGGCCTTCTGAAGACAATGGTGAGCTCGGATCTAACTCTATCTGCTTCAGAAATCAGCTTGGTCCCCGGGTGGAGTCAAGTAGCCTTCAATGGAAACCTTCAAGCCTGCAAGAATCTCACACACCAACTTTCTTGATCGAGGGTTGATGTTTCACTGGACAAGCTTTGATACCATGTTGAGATTATGGATGCACAGGGTCCCTAAGGCTGCAGTCTTCAATGGAGGACCTTTTCTAGGAAAGATAATCAACCACACAGAAAGTGTTGCAACTAGGCATGCAAAATAGAGATTCTATATTGATCTAGATTTTGAGATTGGATGATTACAAATGTACAAAATTCCTGATTATATAGGCTAGAGAGAAAACCTAAGATGCATGAGATGTTGTCATGCGTCATGATCTAACAACATGTGACAACATGTGAACCCTATCTAGGAAATTATTAAATGTTGAGATAAGTTCTAGAAGGACAACTCGTCTTATAGAAGGAATCTTATCCCTACAAACAAGGAAGGGGACATTACCCCATTATTAAATGATTTATTAAAATGCAACCTAGGACTAAATGATGTATGACCTAAGTTAACTTATGCTAGTGTAATAAATAATTAATTACACTAACAACTTAGTCTACATTAAAATAAAAAGTAAACTCATCATGTTTTACATATCATCAATCATCCAATTTCTTCTATCCTCTAATCCTACTAACATTTCTTCTGGTTAACATCTCCATCTTGCATCACAATATCATTAGAACCTTTTCATGAGCTTGACCTAAAAAGTAACTTTTTCAACCTACTTCTTGAAGGGGCAGCCCAATGTCTTATCATCCTTCCAAGGACCGTCAGGGCACAATGGGGTATATTAATTTTTTCTTTCTTGATCTGATCTTGAATTCTTTGAAACAACATAATTAGTACACTATGTCAAAGAGGGGAAAAATATAGACATGCAAAAATGGCTTAACACATATCACACATCCTGAATGGCATTTTTCCATTATCTACATCACTTTCATTATCACTATTACATTTTGCTTCATTAACATCACTAATTCCCTTTTTAACATCATTTGCATCATCAACCCATTTTTCCCCTATTAATTAGATAATCTTGAATTGTTTAATTAATTCACTATGTCATCACCTGATTTAACCTTATTCCTCCTAATTGATTAAATAAACATTAATTATTTAATTATGTCTCTAACATTACTTATTCCTCCTAATTAGTTAAATAAACATTAATTATTTAATTATGTCTCTAACATTACTTATTCTTCTAATTTAATTAAATAGTTGTCATTAATTATTTAATTAATCTATTTATCCTCTTCCAAATTAAATAATTGAATCAAATTTTCAATTTCCCCAAATTCACTCAACATGGTCAATTAATAAGTAAACTTTTATTTACTAAATCAAATACATCTTGCATTTTTGTCTCAAAATTAATTAATTAATCATCATCACACATTCTGATTGAACAAATCATATCCACTAATTACTCAATCCAGTTTGGTAATCACATTGATTACTCAATCTAATTTTCCAATCCCACTAATTACTCAATCCAATTTGGTAATCCATTGATTACTCAATCTAATTTTCCAATCCCACTAATTATTCAATCCAATCCCATCAATTATCCAATCAATTCTCTTGATTGGATTAATTGGGTCAGTTAACTAATCAATCTATTTCCTCTATATTTCCTCTATACCGACCTCGATCATTGATCCTGATCTTTCATCTTTGAATCCCAATCATTCATCTAAAACTTGTAAATCTACAAAGAAACCCTCATCCCTCTCATAATTAGTCTAGATAATTTGGTAGAAATGTCATGTCAGTAAAATTCTTGAATAAATTGAGAAAACACCCTCGCATTTTTAGATCATCATCATCGTTATCAAGATTTTGTAAAACCATGGAGGTTTCGTGTTGAAGAGCAATATATCATATCAAGATCAACACAAATACACTCCAACATGCGATGGTAAGATTGTGTAGTTTGAATTCATTTATGTTTCCATTTTATTGTGCTAACTTCTTTTGTTGAAACCATGGCTATGAAAATTGCATTTCATAATTAGCTTAGGTTTTAACCTTTTTTTTTTTCATTTGGTGAATTCATTGATGCTAATTACAAGATCCATATTTCCCTCTTACACCTACCAAAAGAGTTTGTAGAAGACTCTCCAAACCCTCTTTTCCATCTTCCTCACTCTTCCTTCTTTTGCTTCCTCCAACTAGATTTTTTCTCCTCCCAATGAAAACTAAAGAACTCCAAAAATCATTCCAAAAGAAAAAACCCCTTCTCCACTCAAGGAGAAAAGATAAATAGAAGGAGAAAAAGAAACTATCTTTTTGTAATACCCCTCATGTTGTTGTTGGGACTTATCATTTTTCTATGCTTTTGCTTAATACTTTGAGACTATGATAATACTATTTATTGTTTGGATTGGTGGATTTGGTAGCTTAGACTGATTGGTGATTATGCTACTTCAGTGGATGACATTATGATTACATTTGGTTGGTGATGTTTAATTTTATTTCAGTAATACATTGTGATGCAGTGGTTTAGTAATTAGTTTATGATGTGATCAGTTAGTTAGAATTGTTACTTTATATTTAATGTTGTAATTGTTAGAATAGTTTTGGTGAGAGGACAGTGTAGCACCACTCGTTCACGAGTGCCCTACTATGCTGCAATTCCTTCTCACAATGTGATGTTTTGATTATATATATATATATATATATACATGTACACGATCTTGTTTGTATGCAGGAATTGCAAGTATAGAGTCTCGATTTCACCTACTTCGACAGGACGGGCGAGCATCAATTTAACCAATGGGCATGATGTTGAAACAGAGATGACAAGGAAGTCACCCCGTCCCATGTTGTCAAACCGTCCTGATTGAGTGGTATTGTGCGTCTTTGTTTTTGTCATTTTTGCAATTTATTATAGTAATTTGTGTGAGTGTATTTTGATAATTTAATTAAATTAGCATGTTGGGGATAATTATGAAATAAATTAATTAAAGATATTAAATTGTGTGAATTGCAAGTAAAGCTTGCAAAATCAGAATTAAAAACAAAAAGTATTGTTAAATAGGAAAAAAATCAATAAAAGAAAGAAAAGATAAAAAGGACCAATGAGTGTTGAGTGTTGGCTGAAAAGCTGGGAACAAAATTAGAAAACTTCTTTTAATTTGGATTTTTAGAGCTTTTGAAAAAGAAGAGATATATTTTTATTTAATTGCAAATTGGTGAGATTTTTTTTTCATTCATGGGAAATTGACAAAAGTTATAGAAAATATTGAGTTTTGGAAATGGGATTTTCCTTGTTCTTCTTCTATAGTAAATTATTTTAGCTTTTCATTATTCTGTAAGAGAGGTTCTTCTTAAGAAAATTTTAGATTAGAAAATTGGAGCAAGGAAAGCTGGAGAAGAAGTTCTAAAGAAAGGAATGAGAGCTCTTCGAAAAGGCTATTGGAATTCAAGTAAAGCTTCATCATATTTTCAATAGCACAGGACTCCAGGTTCCATTTCCTTACTTCTTTAGTTGTCTGATTTAAAAGAGAAATAAAATAAATAAATATGTTTGCTGTGAAAGAAAGGAATTCTTATGAGGTTTTAGAAATCTTTGAAGAAATTAATCTGGGTTTTGAAAATGTTCTATGTTCTTGTAAGGCCTCGCCTTTTGTGTGATTCACTTTACTCTATCTTCTTATGCACATTCCATTAACCAACGGTTAGATAAATCAAAAGTGAAAATAAAGTGACTATGTGTTACATTTATAAGAATTAGGTTATTATAGAAAATAATAAAGAACACCCTATCCATCTATATATATATATATAGACTAGGTTGATGAGTATATATTTATATCCAACAGAGGGGGATTAAGCTATGATTAAATACCAATATTATCATTGGTCGGTGGCTTGAGAGGTAATAATATTATTATTCAATTGTATAATCAAATAATTACTATATAGAACTTGAGAGCATCCATTTATAAAGAGATGCTTAAATCTTGTGATTTCAATCATAACTATGATATTGAGCAATGGAGAATTAAGCAATGATCTTATTATTGCTTGGGTGGAGGAATGATAATAAAATTATTACTAGAAGATCCATTGTTGATTAAATAATAATAATAAAAATCAAATGAATATACATATATATATATACATATATTGGAGCTGATTGTTAATGATAATGTTTGTTATTAACAATTAAATTGTGACTAGATAATGATTTTAATTGTTGGAATGTTTACTAATAGTAGAATCATCATCATAGATAGATTTAATTGGAATATTATCATTATTGAGTCAAAAAAATCATCAATTAGGTTATTCGGGAATTGAATAATAATATTTTAACTATAATTAATTTATAACATTGTTGTTGTTAATGTTCAAATATTGATTAAATATTGAAGTTATTATTATGATTTAAAAATAAATACATAGCCTCGAGTGTACCCTAGATCATATATATATCCCATGGTGTCGATGCTAAACTTATTACAAACGATTGGAGGCACTCACTGGGTAAAATTCAAAGAGTGGTATTAATAGCAGCATAAACGACATGCCAACCAACGTGGTTAGGACATGTGTCAGCTAAGACTTCTTATGGGGGTGATTGATGCATACTTACACATTAGATTTCTTGAGTTAAAAGAAAAAGTAGTATAGTGTTTAATGTTGTAGCAGAGATCATTCATATCATTCAATGTATTTGAGGTGAATGCAGTGAATGCACAGTAGGTCAATCATAAATACTTCTATTCGCTAACTAAAAAAAAAAAGAAACAAACAAAGAGGAGATCACTCAAAAAGATATGCCTATCATTCCTTCGGTAGAAAATTAAATACAGACATAAAGAGTAAAGTTGGCAACAGCAGTGGAGAGAGAAATAATAATACTATAATAGTGAAAGGCGTGGAAATGAAGACTGGTGTGTTCCCAATATTTATTACCAACAATATGAGTGGTGGAGAATATACACAGAAAGTAGGAGGGTAGGTTGCAAAAGAGGTGGAAAACTTCCAAATGAAAGGACAGCCAGTGTGGTGGCGTGTGAGTGAGTTCTAAGGAAATCTGCCAAAGATGTATAGGAAGAGTGGTGAAATATTCAAGGCAGGGGGATGTACCTAGTGCCAAAGTAATTTTAGAGAAGGAGCTATGCAGTAAAAAGGGAGAGGGAAGCAGCATAAATCTTTTTGGGTGTGAACTCTCATTTCTTGGCTGTGAGGTTTTCATCTATTCTTTTGATGATCTAATAAGGTGGAAGGATAAAAAGGGAAGTGGACCAAAAAAGGGTGTCAATAGTGGAGTGAATACTAAGGAGAACAAGGAAATTTGAGTTCTCCTGACTCCTAGGATATATACAACTAGAGGTTAAAATCTAGGAGGATGTTAGTGTTATGGGGGTTCTTATCATGCATAATTTTGGAAGGGCAGAATGCCTTCACTCTCTTTCTGTATGAAAATGGAAATCAAGGTTTCCTATATTATTCATGGAGTGGATGCAATGCAGGCCTTTCGAATTTCGTTTAAACACTTTGCATTCCCTACAGTGCAAGCAACTTGTGTGGCCTGCGAATGTATCTTATTTACTCCAGGTATCTTGTCAAACAACTCATGTTACTAGTGAGGATTTTACATTCTATGTTTATATATACTTGAATGTTGTAACTTCAAATTCATTAACCTTGAAGCGATAGAACTTTCCACTAGGAAATAAGATAGGTATAAAAGATGTAGTGTTGTTCATAAATTATTAATAGATAGAGGACTATCGTATTGTCCCTTGTGTTTAGTTAGCATGTTTAGATTTTCCTACATTGGCAGAGCTGCATCAATGAAAAACCTTTACCAGTTGCAGGAGAAGTTAAAATAAATGATGTGAAATATAGTAGGGAAGCACATGTTATGCTATGATGGTACTACTTTCTGCTTATGCACATATTCGTCATCTATTTTTTTTATCCACATTTGAGACCAATGGCATTCAACCAATTTCAATAAATACAAATAAATTGCAGAGTAGCACTGGTTCCAGCATAATGATTCTAAAAATGAGTGAAAAAGACATCTTTATGTATCGCTTGAAAAAAAATATGTTCAGAAACTAATCAAACATGGGTGAAAACCTATTCATCCTTATTCCAACCTGTTAGTATTTCTTTTATCATTCACACAGGTTTAAATGCTAATTTACGTATATTCCCAATAAATCAGACATACGAGGGTGTATGGTGAATAATTTGAAACAAGCATCCTTTCTGACCAATTGAGAAATAACAGGTTAGGCCAGACAGTTATGAATTTAACATCAACTACTTTCCTTTATATCTCTGGAGAACTAATAAATAATTCCATAACATAATTTCATATGGTTATGATCTTTAAGATCCTTGAATCAAACTGTAGCAGTTTATCACTATATTCGTTGTGCTAAGGAACCGAACTTGAGCTCAATCCATGATTTTACTGTATGGCATGGCCACCTACATATATATTATTTCACTAAATTATTCTATTTCCATACACATAAAATAAACATTTATACATATATTGACAAATTTATTCCTCATAATGTCATTGAGTAGATAATTTGTGATGAGGATGTTGTAATAGTAGACTGTGGGAGTTTTTGGATTGAAATTTGTTGAAGGAGATATAACAACTATTCCAGGGTTGTCTGGTGCCTTAGGGGTGAGTTTTTGACTTGGGTTTCTTCTAGGAAGGAAGCACACCAAATTTGAGTAGTGGCTTCTTTAATAATTTATTTTCCTTGAGCATTGTAAAGCCAACAGTAATGATTCGAGCTCTTCTTTGTTGAGATTTTCCTTTCATCCATAGGTGGATGGTCCGTTAAGTTTACCAATCACATTTTGTTCCATGTCTTCTACATTTTCAATGAGCTACAATACAAGCTGCAGATGTCACTCATCATACAAATATTTCCCCTCTTTTACATAAATCCTTGCTGCAACTTCCCTATTCTTAGTTCTTTTTATGTTCATGATTCTTAAATTTATATTCTTCAGTGATTCTCGTGAAAGTAAGGGTCAAGTTCTTATCACCAAGAATTCTCCCTTTTTTTTTCCCATTACTAAAGTCATTATCTGTTTCATGCATATTAAAAATTCACTACATGATCCTTGTATCGAAGTAGCAAAAAAATAAAATAAACTCAGATTCAATACCAACCATCTTCAAGTATCCTAAAAGCAAAAGATTTGAATATAAAATAAATAAATCTTTACAAAAGTTTATGCAATGTATAAATTTCAAATATATTTAGACAATTAAAAGAAAATAATTACTTTTCAAAATATATAATGCAAACATACATGTACATGCTATAATCTAGCAGTTTGGTTTCATTTAGTTAGTTTTAACTAGGTAGAGCTTGGATGGCCTTGATAGCTTATTAATTGAAGGGATAGTCAAATTGGTTGCTCAATGAAAATATTGAGGTACTAGATAATATGAACTAAAAATACAACACTTTTATTGTAATCTGAAAAGTTTGATGTTGATAAAACTAATAATAATTTGGGGGATTTTCCAGAACCAGCAATCTTGGAGTTTCAACACAGAAGTATCTTTTCATTAGTGCAAATATTACTCCTACGTTGAGTGATTGAGAGGAGAAAATGATGATTATTAAAATATACAAAACCTTATATGCTGCCAATTATATTTTACAGATTTACAAGCTTTAAATTCTAGGGTATCCAGAAAAATAGAGCAAGATATAAATCTATGAACAAGAAGAGGACACTCCAATAGTTATAGTCTTTCTAAAGTTAGCAATGATGTGAGTTGTTGTGTCTGTTTTCTTTTTTAAGATAATAGAGGACAATATAAAGAGAAATTGGTTTTACAAAGTATTTGAAGAGTGTAAATATTTTGTTCTTAACTTATGTTGTGCATGCAAATACTGTATCTAATGCGGTTGGCATAGCTTTTAATTTAGTTATGTGATCATTTATATTCTTTGAGGATGATATAAAATGAAAATCTAATATCCATAATATGGCATAAACAAATTGCAACATTGGAACGTGAAATCTATTTGAGGAACCAATGTATGAATTTTTAATAAACTAGGTAGGAATAACATGTTGAGTTGCAGAAAAAATTGCTCATATGCGTTTGGGATTTATGCTAAACTATTTCTGGGTTTTAATCTTTGGTGTTTCCCCTTTCTAGATCATATTAAAGTTTAAAATTCCGTTTAGTATTGTGAAAGTTATCACAGTTTCAATATCATCTATTTTGTTGTGATCAGCAAGCTGAAAGTTGTTATGAGCAATTTATTATCAATTTTTCTTTCTTAGTTGGATCTGCTTCAACAATTAAGATAGTAGATTGTTATAGCATTATATTGGTTGTGTGTGCTTGAGTATTGTTTGTGTTTTCTACATAATCAATGTTCTCCTATACTAATATTCTCAAATGAAGGTGTATCTATTCTTTATTGAGCTTTTCTTGAGAAAATCATATAAATTGTGTGTAAGTGATGATATTTTGTGTGGACTCATTGGTATAATATCTTCTGTTAAGAATAGGTCAATTGTACCTATATGATATAATATTATATTTTATGAGAGTGTTGTCTATGCCATCCTTTGTTTTCAAAATTATTGGGTGTACCAATGATAATATTTTGTTTACCCTTATTATAGTATCTGGTGATTTGAGAGCGTTGATGATATACATTACTATTCTATGTATTTACTAAACTATTGTGGGATCAGTGGTGATTTGAACCTATATGTTAATACGTTATTGATTAACCTAATTTTTGTGAAAGATCAAACTGTTGAACTACGGTGCCTCTACGAAATATATACGTAGGCAAGGCCGTCTAAGACGAGCCCCCGAGGACTAGGTCTGGCCCCTAGGATTTGTTCTCTTATTATTCTTGTGATTACTACTGATAGATATATGTTATTGTTGGCATGTGACTTATATAATGTTTTTCGATTAATTTTGGGTTGATTGAACTATTTCAATCTACCTTGGAGATGCGGATTGCATGTCTCCTCTCGAACTGACCATGATGGTCTAAGCAATTTAGCTATCTATCTAAAAGAATTATAGTTTATGACTAGTCAAAAGTAGTATGCCTTCTTATAGTGCCTGCTTTGATAGCAAACTTTGAGATTTTTGCAAGCGTAAGTGAACAAAATTTGGAATTTGTGTTTTGTTCTTAACTGTATTTTGGTTGAAATTTTTGGGCATTACAGTTCTTTACAATTTGGCTATAAAAAGAAAAATCTATCATTGAATTCTGAAATTGTTCTAGATTTCTTTAAAATTTTGTTATGGAAAATGAATTTTCCCTCTGTTATAAAAGTTATTTTGAATATATATATATATATATATATATATTCATTGTGTTTGTTGTGAGTATACTACTGTAAAGCTCATGTATTATGAACATATATATATATATAAATATATATACATATACAAATAAATAATTTATTTTATTTGAAATTTTCGTTCGGCCATCTGTAGTTTAATTTTAGGGCTGAATCAGTTAAAGGACGACATTGTTGTAATGTTTGTTTTTTTTTTTAAAAATTTAAAAAAATAATGATTTTATTGGGCGAAGGGAAGGACGACGGAGGTCGTACCTCCCCCTCTCCCCACAGTCGCGGACGGTTGTGACAACAGTCTGTAGACTATTGTGTGTAGTAGTCCATAGACTATCACGCACAACAGTCCTACGAACTGCTGTGCAGTCCGTCGTCGATAGTATTAAACTGCATTTGTATTTGTTTTATATTTTTTTATGTTTTATTTATATTGTGTTATATATATATATGATATATATTACATGTATATGCACATCCTGAGCATAATATTAACATATTTAGATTATTTGCTTAATCTTGAGAAAAATGGAAAAGAAAATATTTATATATATATTTTATATGTGTATATATATATATGCAATAATTTGTATATATATAAATATATACATATATATATATATATATATAAATTACAAATGTTAGAATGTATTGATTTGGTTTAATTGTGAAAATTATAAAATTGAGTTATATTGGTTTATTAAATGAAACAAATTGAATATGCTGGCAAAATCGTTATTGAATTTTGATTTCAAATTGTATCGAGGAAAATAGAAATTTATAAATGCAATTAAACCAGTTGTTTATTTTGGAGTTGCGAAAACTATGTGCATATATGAATGGTATCTCGAGTTATAAGATCATGTGATTTTTTTATTACCAGTTTATAATTGTTTATGGTTTTTTATCTTTGGATGTGGGAACCCTGTTGCAATTGTGAACCCAATTATGGTTGTTGTAAACCTTAGTTTTTCCAGAGGGGTGTTTTTATCATTGGATGTTTATCCTCGTTTTATGTGCTTGTGATGTTGCAAATTATTAGCATTATATTTTGGAAGGGTTTTACGAGTTGTGTTGAGACTTTGATTATGTATTTAGCGAGATGGGTAATGCCTCGCAGGTCTTTGGTTGTGATATATGCTTTGTTCCTTATGGTACAACCCTTGCCTTGTTTTGATTTTGTTATTGTTTTGGGGTCTTCTAGGAGAGTGGCTCTTTGTGGGGGCCGACGCCTCAAAAGGAGGAAGGGCTTAGGATAACCCACATAAGAGTAGATTAACAAGTGAAAACCTAATAATAGAACTTAGGGGGATGGGTAGTAAAAACATATAAGATAATCTTGGATACCTCGTCTATGCATTAAGGCTATTGCAGACTAATGGTAGACTAAGAAGGCTGTGGTCAGCAAAGTCGTAACCTCATCCTCAGGAGAGGTTAATGGCTCCGCATGAGTCACCCTATAGGGCCAACGCCTCAAGTAGGAGGAAAGGCCAAGATAACCATAGATGGAGGTCGGTGCCTCATGATGGAGGAAGGTCCAGGATAGCCCATGTAGGCTATGTGATGACACTCTCCACTAGATGCCCTTATGCCTTGTGTTCTTTGATGCCTTTGGAAGTGTGTTTTATTTGTTTTTTTGGTTTAATTGGCACGTGGTTAATGGTTATTTCCTTGGTTTATTTATGATGTTCTTTATGGTTTAAGTTATTATGTTTGAGCCTTTGTTGTTTTTGTTTATGTTCTATGTGTTCTTGATGTGGTTATTGGAGTTTTGTACTATGTTATTATTTATTGGAGTTGTCTTATGGCATTCATGGTCATGATTGCTTCCTTGTCACCTCTGAGCACAGGGGGTGGGTTATTTATAACCCACGTGGTCGGGTGGAACGTGCTCCGCACCCGTTGGGTTCCCCATCAACGTTCGTTCTTCACAATGTTCTTCAGATGGAGCTTGTACAAGTTTTTCATTTTGTAATTCTAACATTATTTGTAATATGTATTTATCCCACATGTATGGGATATTTTCATTGTATTCATTTATTGATAACATGCAATGTATCAAGTGATGATGTATTAATTATGAACCTTTGCAACCATTCATTTAGGAGATTTATTATGATTGTATCATGTGATGTAAATTATACTTATGCTAATGGTTATATGTATGTTATCTTTTTAAAATGGATATTGTAATGGTTATGATGGATGTTAGATAGTCAAGTTTTTAGCTTATGTGTAATATTTTGTTATGTATTGTTTATGCAATGTGACCTCGCGTTCCGCAGAGGACTTGATGTTATGATGTTAATGTGCAATGTAAATATGTTTAAATGTTTTGTTATATGTTACTTTGTATTTTATTTTTTTTAAAGTGTGCATTGTTTTGTCCTTTGGGGTTTGCACGACGAGCATTACACTTTCCCTGACCACCTAACTACCCAACCAATTCTAATTTTCGTCACTTTCTAAAAGTGGGTAAGTAGAGTGGGTTCTAAACTTTATTTAAGGTTTTATATAAGATAAAATGATCCCTAACCTATAATCCTATCACCTAGGGGACTTTTTAAACAATAAGCATAATTTAAAACCACATAAAAACACTATAAATTATAAAAGAAATAATCATTTTAAAATATAACTCAAAGGATTAATAAAATACTCTCACATATACACACAACCTCCATGACATACAAAATGATGTTTCACGTCAAATTACATGACCTTGTTCTTTTTGTGAGACAAAAAAATCACAAGGGGAAGATAGCTATGTGACCCTTGCCACCATTGGAAAAATTCACCTATTTACTCAAGAAAAGGTGTCAGTACATCTCATGGATATGAATAGTCGAATCAATGGTCATATTAAAAATAGAATTTAAAAGATAATAAACTAGGAAAAAAAAATTAATAATCATCATAAGTAATCATTAACATATCAAATCTCATGCCCATAATAACACCTAATTTCACATACACAATATGTAATCATCTAAAATAAAATCAATCATCTCAACAATCCCCTATCAACATCATAATGTAATAATATTACTACTACTAAAGGTAATTAACCAATAACCCATCAAAAATGAACATCTTGATCAATACATACTTACATAATCAATGAAAAGGAACTCATTTGGTTATCACAGAGAAATCACAACAACCACTAGTTAGATAGAATTAATTAGTTAATCATATCCAATAACCATGAATATAACATTATTGATGTATAAAAACAACCATCACTAATAAACTCATGTATAATTTCTAAACATAGAAGCACATTTAATAGTATACAAAGACCATCAAAGACTCATAGACTCAACAGGATCATGGAAGGCAGGGACTCACAAACACTAAATCTCTCTAGCTCATCAATCTCTAAATCATGATTGTGTTGTAATTATGGAGCCTTGCAACATGAGCATGAAGTGTGGATGGTTTTTGTTGGTTGTTCATGTGTTTTCATTGATGTCAACATGGTGACAACTATATGGGAAGTTTACTTGGTTTACTGGAAGTTGTTCTCTTTCAGTAATGTTCTTTTGTGATGAGCCAGTGCATTAGTATTTGAGTCTAGAATTCACTACAAGAATATATATGAATCTAATATCTTAACCATGTTATCATGTCTCATTCAAATAGCTATATCCTAGATCTTGAGAATTTTTGGGTCGTAAGCAGAAAGCTATCTCTGATAGACTTTAACTCTGTATTTTATTGTTGTTCCTTGCTTGGCATATCAGTGTGGGAGACTCTGCATTTTCTTAAGGAGAACTTTTTAATGTTGCGGTTTTAATGGTAGTCTCTATGATGGTAGTATGATGAGAAATTGATGTGGTCTCAGATCTGAAAGGTGTTTTCTTTGAGGTTTGTATGTTGGTTTGGAGATTCTATGAATTATGTTCTAGTCTTGGCCAGCCTAATGTATGCAATTCACTAAGGAGAATAGTTATGCTTTATGGATGTTATCCGACTTGGTATAATGCACTACATGGATAAAATGTTTTAAATCATATATGGTGTCGGTAAGAGTGTTTTTCTTTTCTTTTTTTCATCTAATTAGGCCAACATAATTGATGAATACGATATACTTGTATATATATAAGGTACTTTGGAAAGAAAAGAAATGTATGTGGATGTGTGAGTGTGAAAGAAAGCTGAAAGAGGATTTGAGCCTAAATGCTTTATCAGTTGAGGATCAGAGAAAATTTGTTGAGTGACTACGATGTGAGGATGTAATTCATAGTCAAAGCTTCATTGGAGCTAAATTTTGCACATTGAAGGTGTATTCTATCAGTTCAAACCTTTTGGTAGTGAGCCACAATCTTTGTATCTTGTAGGTTAGCCATCTTTTGTATTCAAGAATTGAGCCTTTTCAAGGATAGTGAGTCCTAGCAATGAGACCTATAATATCTTGTATCCATATATAATATATTCTAAGTTAACCCTCACTGTGGTCTTTCCCTTTTTGGGTTTTCCACATAAAAATCTTTGTGTTCATGTGTGTGGTTGCATTGATTTGTTTCTATGTTCTCTCTTTCTAATTCAGTCAGAATTGTGATAATGGTTAGAAGGATTTTATTAGAATGGTTTTATGGAATACTGATTCACTCCCCTTCTCAGTATTCTAAATTTTCAATAATTGGTATCAAGTCTTGGTTCCTCGAAAGGAGCGTAACAGCTTGAGGAAGGTCTCGAAATTTGAGTATAAGATTTTTTTCCTCTGTAAGTGATCTCTACTAGATATTCAAAAGAAACAAAAGATTTGAAGGAAAAGTTGATGGAAGCAAATGAGTATATTGAAAAATTGCAAAGAAAATGTGATGAAGTATGCAATCTATTGGATAAGGAAAACACAACTATCTTCAACTTGTTGTAGCAATTAGATGAAAAGAAAAGAACTGAAGATTTTCAAAAAAATTAAATTCAAAGGAAGATGGATGAGTGCACAAAGAAGAAGTAGAAATATTGAGAACTGATCTAGAAAAGGAAAGAATTTTTGAATATAAATTTAAGGTAAGCTTTGCAATGCTTGATGAGTTGATTACTTCTCAGAGACTAGAAATGGATAAAAGTGGTTTAGGGTTTGAAGGTCAAATTTCTAAAGCAAAGCAATCTACTGAAAAGAAGACTCAGTGTAAAGATGGATGAATCGAGAACCTAAGAATCAATTCTAGAAGAACTCTCATCAAAAAACTTGTTGCTAAAATGTATTTATCTTTCAATGGTGTTTGTCATTCCTGCAAGAAATTTGGTCATAAGGCAAAGGACTGCAAAAGTAAAATGAATGATGTTTTATCATTCTTCGGGAAATGTTTTAAGTGCAAGAAGGTTGGACATAAAGCTAGTCTGTGTGAGAATAGATTGAATAAAAGAAAGAATGGAAGGAAGAATGTTGTTTGTTGTAAGTGCAGCAATCTAGAACAGCCTATTAATAACTACATAAGAAGAAAAAATAATCATCCACCAAAGAAGCATGAATAAATCATTGATCCAGAAGAAGTAAGAAAAGAGATGAAAAGGATCTAGAGAAAGGAAGGAGAATTCAAGCAAGTTGAATCAAAATCATCAATCTTATCTGAGCCAACATCTGGTGCATATATACCCATTAATTTTTTAGTCTAGTAATGACTAAGGGGGAGAAATTATCAGAATATTTAATAAACCCCCTCATCGATACTTATTTCACATCATGACATAAGTATATTTAATATGGTAATGAATTTAAGGAATTTCTTAGTCGCATGTGTGAAGAATGAAGTTTGCAAAATTTGAAAGAATGGAGGTGCACACAATTTTTGAGGTTATCTACCTGAAATTTGAAGCATTTATTATAGAAGCATTCAAAATGAAAGAAATAAATTTAGATATTTCAAGAGGCGTGTGTATTTTCAAAGAAGCATGCAAAGGAAGTTTAGAGAGAAATTCAAAGTTTCAGGGTTTGAAGGAGAGATCAATTGGATTCGAAGTGTGCTTTGGAAGCTAGATATATATCCATTTCTTATTGGAATTTATAGAGTAAGATAGAGGAAATGTCACCGGTCTAGTTAAGCATTCTATGGAAGAATGAATTAGAAGAGAACTGTGATGCCTACAAAGTATTAGTTGAGAAGAAGTTGGATGTTTGGTGAAAATCCCCTTTGTTCGAGTTCAACAAGAAGCATATTGATGCAGGAGCATCCTTGGGTCGTGGCAATCTTGCATCACCCAAAAATGTTTGCATTCTAGTTTTTCTTTATTTTTGTTTATGTTCAGTTCAAGTTGGTAGATCCAGTAGGTCTTCATGTTTGCTCGCCAGATCTTGCGGATCTATGTTTACATCATGGAAATGTTCATTCTCCTTATTCCAAGATTTGAGCATGATTGGTTCATTTTCTAGCAAGTTATCACTTTTAGATTATGTGGCAGTTTCTTGAACCAATACCTAAATAATGTTCATACCTAACGGCTAGTTCAATCATTGTGGATCATCCACATGACTTACGGATCTGAATGGTGTGATTTTAAATGTTTTGTGGAGTTTCCCCGACCTTCCTTATAGCTTCACATCCATCTTATGCACATGTTGGAGAGTAATTCAAATTTGAGGCCGACCTATTCATGTGCACATTATATTTTCTTTCATTGGAGAATGTAATGATCTTTTGGGCCGACGCAGATGTTTCCAGATTTGTGAATGTGTATAAAGAATTGTAATTGATTATTAGAAGGAATTTTTGAAGCTTAGAGTGAGAGATTAGAGAAAGCAAGAGTTTCTCTATAGGATTTTCACTCACATTGAGGAGCATGTAAGAAGAGGCTAATTTGAGCATGTTGTAATTAGGCCTACTAGCTGAATCTGTAAGCTTGGATGTTGCTGACTATTTGTAATTGAATTCTCTATTAATAAGAATGTTTGAATATATTTTTGCTTCCATTTTCTATGTTTCTTCCATTGTGTGACTCTTGCTGCATGGTCTAGATTTTTCTCCTTAAGGACCCTCTGACCGTGGCTGTGTTAGATGGTATCAGAGTAGAAGGTTACGAACCTACAAATCTTGAGATGAGAGCTTCTTGCAAACCTTGAGTGGGTCAAGGTCCTTGTGGTATTCCTTGGGTGAAAAAACCACCGATTTGAGGCAGGTTGTAAGTTTGTTCAATAGATCGCTGAGAGAGAGGAAATTGAAACCTTGTAGTCAGATCGTCAAGTTGAGGCAGTTGCATCAAGCAAGGGGAGATATGCTGTTGAGAAGGATGAACCCTAGAAGAATGGAGCAGATGATGGAGGAATTTAGAAATGAGATGAGGAATGAGACCCAAAACCTCTTGGGTGGTTTGAGGAGAAACCCTGAACCGGAGGATGAATATGAAGAATTTGCAGAAGAACTTGAGGCTGAAGATGTTGAAGGGCCAACGGATGAGGGAGAAGAGAGATTGTTCATAGTAGTGGCATAAGCAAGTCAAATTCATAGGGTGGAGGTTTCTAACTTCACTGGTACATTGAATCTAGAAGACTTGATAGACTGGATAGGAGAGTTGGAAGACTATTTTGAGCTTGAGGATATTAGAGACCCATTGAGGGTTAGGTTGGCACAAACTAAGTTGAAATGGCATGCTACTTTATGGTGGAAAGAGTTGTAGAAGGACAAAGTGGAGAATGGTGAAACAAGGATCACTCGGTGGAGACAAATGGTTGCAAGGCTGAAGGATAAGTTCATTCTAGAAGACTATGAGTTGGAATTGTTTAAAAATTTGTAGAACCTGAAGCAGAAGGACATGAGTGTGAAAGAGTATATTGAGGGATTCTACAAGATGACAATCAAATATAGGCATTGAGAGATGACTAGGGAGAAGGTGGAAAGGTATATAAATGGCCTTAGATTTAACATTCAATATGAGATGAGTATGTTGAGGATTTCTACAATTGAAGATGCCTACCAACATGCTCTAAAAGAAAAAGACAATGTGAAGAAAAGACAACAGAATAATTCCAGAGGGAAAGAAAAGTAGATAAACAACAGTAAGGAGAAGCAGACAAGTGAAGAAGAATCAAGACCTAAGTGGAGTAAAGAATTGGAATAGAGGGTACAAAGAAGAAGAAATTGCAGCAAGGAGTTCTTGGGTAAATGTTTCAAGTGTGGAGAAATTGGACATCGATCTTTTGAGTGTCCTAAGGGATCAAGTAAAGGGACTGGTAAAAATAATTTTATGGCACATGAAGAGAAGATAGTTGAAGATGGGATAGAACCAAAGTAGGGAGAATCTCTTATGCTTAGGAGAGTCTTGATGAGGCAGAGTAGGGAAGAGGTTGACACTTCACAGAGGAAGAATATTTTCCAGACTATGTGCAAATCGTGAGGTAAGTGTTGTAAGGTTATTGTGGACACTGGAAGTATTGACAACTTGGTATCTGAGGAGATGGTGGAGAAACTTGGTTTGAAGAAGATTACACATCCTTGTCCTGATAGGATAAGTTGGTTACAAGATGTTCATGCAAAGGAGGTGAAAGAACAATGTTGGGTGAACTTTAATATTGGCCCTTTTAGAGATGAAGTTTTGTGTGATGTTTTGTCTATGAGTGCTTGTCATGTTCTATTGGGTAGACCTTGGAAATTTGATAGAGGAGCTATATATGATTGCAAAAGAAATATGATTACTATAGAGAAGAATGGACAAAATTTTACTTTGGCTTCCTTGAAGAATAAGTAGGAGGAAGTGAGGAACTTGAGTCTTGTGAAGATTTGTAGAGTTGAGAAGTGAGATACAAAGGTTGTATTGGAGGATGGAATGGATTTGAAGAAGAACCATGTGGCTAAATCTGAAAGAGAGATGGAACCAGAAGAATGTAAAGACAAAATTGTGCAACAGAAGACATTGGTTGTAGACAAGATAGCAAATAAGGTGAAGTCTTGTAGAAGAGGAAGATCAAATGGGTGGAAGAAGGTGAGTGGTGGTAAAAGTAACTTACTACCTTGCACAGATATGAGGAAAGAAAGGGAGGATAAAGAAAAGAAGAAATTATAGGACCTAACAGAGGAAAGAAGAGAGGTTAGGAGGAAGGGAAGTGGAGACAGAGAAGATATTTGGATCAAGAATAATGGGATCTACATCGCGCATCCAGTTCGATGTTCATGAGTTCCTCTCATGGAACATATTTTCTCACCAGGGTGTCTAATGTAGGAGCATCCTTGGACCGTGGAAATCTTGCATCACCCGAAAATATTTTCATTCAAGTTTGTCTTTATTTCAGTTTCTATTCAATTCAAGTTGGTAGATTCAGTAGATCTTCATGTTTGCTCACCAAATCTTGCAAATCTATGTTTACATCATGGACATGTTCATTTTCCTTATTCCAAGATTTGAGCGTGATTGGTTCATTTTTTGGCAAGTTGTCGCTTCCGTATTATGTGGCAGTTTCTTGAACCGATACTAGAATAACGTTCTTATCTAATGACTAGTTAGATCATTGTGGATCTGAATGGTGTGATTTTAAATGTTTCATGGAGTGTCCCCAACCTTCCTTATAGGTCCACATTTCATCTTATGCACCTGTTGGAGAGTAATTCAAATTTGAGGCTGACCTATTCATGCACACATTATATTTTCTTTCATTGGAGAATGTAATGATCTTTTGGGTCAATGCGGATGTTTCCAAATTTTTAAATGTGTATAAAGAATTGTAATTGATTATTAGAAGGAAGTCATGAAGCTTAGAGTGAGAGATTAGAGAAAGGAGTTTCTCTATAGTATTTTTCACTCACATTGAGAAGCATGTAAGAAGAGGCTAATTTGAGCATGTTTTAATCAGGCCTACGAGTTGAATCTGTAAGCCCGGATGTTGTTGGTTATTTGTAATTGAATTATCTTTTAATAAGAATGTTTGAATCTATTTTTGCTTCCATTTCCTGTGTTTCTTCTATTGTGTGACTCTCACTACATGGTCCAAATTGTTCTCCTTGAGGACCCTCCAACCTTGGCTACGTTACATATTTGAATACTTTTGAGTAGAATTCATAATGAATCTTTGTGGATTGATGAAGCACATTTGGTTACTAGAGAATCAATCAAAGATGCAACTGGTTTTTGTTCCTCTAGACCAGTTCCCAAATGGAAGGATGTGAATGAGCAAGGGATAATTGAGGTAATCGGTGGAACTCTTGAAGGGAAAGAGATTGATTTAAGATCAATTATGGATTTGGTCATTAGGTATGCCACAATAGTCGTTGGTCACAAAGTTTGTCTCCCTAGCAATGATCTCACAGTATCTACTACTACTATACATATTGTTGTTGATATGGTTAAAAGAGGTATGGATTATGACCTGTGTGAATTACTTCAAATACATCTTTTGAATAATTTAAAGGAAATCAAGAAGAGTAAGAAGAATACATTTCGGTGTGGCAATTTGGTTGTCTCCTTACTCTTTTACTTTTTGAAAGAATTTCTAGTAATAGAAAGAATAGAATGGTCAAATACAGAGCCTGTTTCCCATCAAATCAAGAACTACATGATAAATATTTGTAATTCGAATGCTCAAGAGACTACTCTTTCTCCATTCTTTGGAACATTTCAGATGAGGATGAATAAAAGGTCAAGGATTCTAGTAAGTGTTACTGAAAGGTATGCTAGAAATATCAGTTTCCTAGTTTCTACAAATTTTTGTCACATGGAAGCAATTAAATCAAGATTGGTGTGGATATCTAAGTTGGATTATGAAGTGTCAAAGGCTGAAATTGATTATTATACAAAAATTATTTTGGAAATCCCTAAGAATCCCAATGTAGAAGGTACCTCTGGTAGTGCAACTAGAATAGGGAAGAAAAGAAAGAGTGTTTTCAAACAAGAAGTTGTAGAAGGAAGTGAGTTTGAGAGATTTCAACATGAGCATTAAAGAATAAAATTTCAAGGAGCTTTGGAAGAATTGCAAAAGGTAAGCTAATTTTGATTCATCTATTTCTATTGTGGAGAATCTCAGAAACATGATTAATTCTTTGAAGGTCTACATCTCTAGACTGGAAGTGCATGATGGAATCAGGTCTTCTAAAGAAAATTTGGCACATATCAATGAAAAATGTGCAAATGCACATAGTCGAGTGATGAAGGAATTGGAGAGTGTACAAGTTTGTGAGGAAGAGGCACAAGAACTATTTTATTTTTGCCTAAATTTGTCTAGCAGTACACTGAACATAAGAGATGAGATAAGGATGAGTGAACCTAGGATAAGCACTCAAGCAGATACATACAGATTGGAAGAAGATAGAGATAATCAGAGGTGGTCCTATATTATGTAGCTTCAGGACAAATTATTTTCCCTGCAGGACCAAAGAACAGAAGTTATTAAGAAGTTTGTGGCACTTAAAGACATGTTTAAACTCAGACACATTCCTATTTCTAGTGCTCTTGACAGTATTAGTGAATTATCAGAGATAAATATTAGTCCCAATACTTTAAAAGATGGTATAGAGTCCTTAACTAAGCTTAAGACTCTTATAAGTGCAAAAGGATCATGGAAAGAAGGAAAAATCTCATGGAAGGTCATCATGGAGAGTCTCAAAGGTTCTTCTTTAGGTTGATTCAATTTTTTCTTCATATATTTTTGGTTATATTTTGATGCATACATGCATATATAATAGACCCCACCCTTTGCCATTAATGTCAAAGGGGGAGAGATAGAGATTGGTAGAAGAATTTTTTTTTTAGAAGAACAGTTTTGATAGGGGGAGTATTTAGTTGTATATTGGAAAATGTTTTTGACATGCATGTTACCATCAATGCCAAAGGGGGAGATTGTTGGAATTATGGAGCCTAACATGAGCATGAAGTGTAGATGGTTTTTGTTGGTTGTTCTTGTGTTGTCATTGATGTAAACATGGTGACAACTGTATGGAAAGTTTACCTAGTTTACTCGAAGTTGTTCTCTATCAATAATATTATTTTGTGATGAGCCAATGCATTGTTATTTGAGTTTGGAATTCATCACAAGAATAGATAGGACTCTAATATCTTAACCATGTTATCATGTCTCATTCAGAAAGCTATATCCTAGATCTTGAGAAGTTTTGGGTCGTAAGTGGAAAGTTATCTCTGACAAAGTTCAACTCTGTATTTTACCATTGTTCCTTGTATGGCATATCAGTGTGGGAGACTCTGCATTTTCTTAAGGATAAATTTTTAATGTTGTGGTTTTAATTGTAGTCTATGATGGTAGTATGATCAGAAATTGATGTGGTCTTGGATCGAGAAGGTGTTTGCTTTAAGGATTGTATGTCGGTTTAGAGATTTTGTGAATTATGTTCTAGTTTTGGATGATCTAATGTATATAATTCACTAAGGAGACTAGTTATGCTTTATGGATTTTAGCTAACTTGGTATAACACACTACATGGATAAAATGTTTTAAATCATATATGGTATCGACAAGAGTGTTTTGATTATTTTTTCTTCATCTAATCAGGTTGACCAAATTGATGAATAAGATATACTTGTATATATAAGATGCTTTGGAAAGAAAAGAAATGTATGTGGATGTGTGTGTGTCGAGAAAGGTGAAAGAGGATCTAAGCCTAAATGCTTTATCATTTGAGGACCAGAGTAGATTTGTTGAGCGACTATTGTGTGAGGTAGTACTTCATATTCTAAGCTTCATTGGAGTTGAACCCTGCACATTGAAGGTGTATTCTATCAATTCAAACCTTTTGGCATTGAGCCACAATCTTTGTATCTTGGAGGTTAGCCATCTTTTGTATTCAATAAGTGAGCCTTTTAAAGGATAGTGAGTCATGGAAATGAGCCCTATAATATTTTGTATCTGGATATAATATATTGTGAGGTAACCCTCACTGTGGTTTTTCCCTTTTTGTGTTTTCCACATAAAAATCTTAGTGTTCATGTGTGTGGTTACAACGATTTTTTTCTATGTTCTCTCTTGTTGATTCAGTGAAAATTATGATAATGGTTAGATATATTTTATTAAAATGATTTTATGAAATATTGATTCACCCCCCTCTCAGTATTCTAGATGTTCAAAAATTGGTATCAGATCTTGGTTTCTCAGAAGGAGCCTAACAGCTTAAGGAAGGTCGTGGAATTTGAGTATAAGACTTTTTTTTCTCCGTAAGTGATCTTTGTAGCATAGGGAAAATTCTAGGATTAGAAATATAAAGCCTAAATAAAACTAAACCCAAGTTAATAATGAAGAACAATGGAAGATAAAACATGCATAAACAAAAGATCTCACCAAACACACATGCAATTCCACGATTCACCTCCATTATGCTTCTCCATTTCGTTGCAGTATACTACTTTCTCTCATATTTTAATTAAGTATGCAAATATGTCCTCATGACAATGATATTAGAAAAATATTGAAGATTTCTAAAGTTGCTTCGAAAACTCGTCAGATTTCAAGAGGAGTAAAAATGGTAGAGATAAAGCCATTTTATAGAAGATGTAATTTTCGAATGATAGGCTAAGATTGAGAGATAATTAATCGAAAATAAAGATTAAAAGATGTGACATGCAATAGGGTTAGGGTTAAATTAGTGTAAGTAATAAAGCTTGAATGGTGGAGATTAAATTAAAAAGTAATTTAATCAATGATGGAGATTTTTTGAGACATAGAGGAATAAGGATTG
Source organism: Sequoia sempervirens (assembly GCA_007258455.2). NCBI lineage: Eukaryota > Viridiplantae > Streptophyta > Pinopsida > Cupressales > Cupressaceae > Sequoia > Sequoia sempervirens. The sequence continues at coordinate 115,048,858 of VDFB02000003.1, read as the reverse complement.
CAGGTAGAGGATAAGATTGACACAGATAAAAATGTTTGATCTTGTCTAGATAATGAAGTGATCAACACAGAAAGACTGTTCATTAGACAAAATCAGATATTATCTCACCAGATAACTGAATGATCAAATTTTATCTAGACTTAAGTGATAAATGACTAGTTAGATAACAAAGAGATTATCTAATTATAGAGGAATATGATACGAATAAATCCTTTTGAATTAAATGATTTCCATTCAAAATTCAAGATTTTGGGATTAAATTAAATAAATAAAGATTTATTTAATATTAGAGATAAAAAATTAAGGAATAATTAAATAATTAAAGCGATTATTTAATTATAGTTGAAAGTGTCATAGAAATTAATTAAATAATAGTTTATTTAATTTTAGAAAGAAGATAGATTAAATTAGTGACGTAATTAAATAAATAATATTTATTTAATTAATCAAGGAAGAATAAGGTAAGAATGATTTAATTAAGTAATTAAAGTTATTTAATTAATAGAGGACATACGACTTTAGAAAATAATTAAATAATTAACATTATTTAATTATGAAAAATGAAGATGGAAGAATTATGAAGAATTTAAGGGTCCCAGGCCTAAGACAATTTTTAGTGTCTACATTTTTCCCCTCTTTGATACAATGTTGTTTATCGCATTGTGTCAAAGAAAAAGATAGAAAAAGATATGCTCCAGTGAAAGTAGGATGAGGAAGAATGATGAGGAAGTAGTGGTATGCCCCCTCGAGAGGACATGAGGGTTCGAAGAACAAGAGTGTGCTCTCGAAATGGATGAGAGAACTAGAATATGAAGGAAAAAATGATAGAGGAAAATAGATAAGGGTGGTGAAGATGTAGAAAGGAAGAAATGTTAGAGCAAAAAATATGAATAGCAGCATAGAAGACATGGATGTTAGCATGGAAGACATGGATGTTAGTATATTAGAATGACTTCAATATTTTCCCAAATCATAACAGGCCTTGCATTAATCATCATTGGGTGTTAGATGATACAAATGGATAACAAACACCATGATATGAGATAGACCAAGGTGTGCAAGGTCATCCATCTGCTAAAAACAAATAGTCGCAGAAAAGGAATGTCCTAACTCATACTAAGGGAAAATTTTCCCCAGTATTTTTGTCAAGACAAACTACAGACAACAATCAAATAAAAGATAAGTCATGAGACATCATCACTCCTCTAAATCCTTCGTGGGACATCCTCAAGGAAGTTAGTAACCTGACTCGAAGACAAAATCAAAAGACAATCGACAAACAGTAATCAAAGAAAAAGAGTCCTAATACATCCTTGCTTCTCTAAATCCTTCATGGGACATCCTCGAGGAAGCTAGTAACTGGACTCAATGACAAATCCAAATGAAAAGATAAGACAAAACAAGCCACAATGTCAACAACTGGTAAGAATATTTGCCAAAATTTGATCTATTTGTTGTTTAATTGTCTAGGGGATTGTTAAGATGATTGTTTGATAAAGCCTGGTTTCAGGAATGACACATATCGTATAAGATGTCAAGTCGGGTTTCGATCATATGACCACATGTATAAGGCAATGATAAAGACTAATTTCATAAAGACACATATCATATAAGATGTCGAGTCTGGTTTCGATCATGTGACTATTTGTGTAAGGAAATGATGATGCTTGACTAAATGACAATGTTTGTTTTTAGGAAGGACACATCCTATATAAGACATAGGTTGATTTTTTTTGGTTTGACTTGATGACCTTGTTGACTTGCTTGTCTTGTTGATGTGTGACTTGTCTTGATGTTTTAACAATTGTTTGTGTTTGATGACAATGCCCAACTTATTTTGACTAACATGACAAACCCTAAAGGATTGACCTAGTGTAGCCTCGAGGGCTCATCGATTAATGGCCTTGCCTACATTATATACGTAGAGACCTCATAGTTCAACATGACTGTTGACTTTCTTTTGTTGATAAAAGACTGAGTCATGATTTCATTGTTTATTTGAAAAACCTAAAGGACTAACCTAATGCCTTGGGGGTGCATCGACAGATGGCCTTGCCTACGTCCAGTTGCAGAGGCAACGTAGTTCGACAATGAAAAAGACTAACTGACATGACTAACTCTGACTCTATTTTTGGGTTTTTGAAAGTTATTTGGATGTTTTTCTAGGTTTTTGACATGTTTTTGATTTTTTGTCTTTTTGAAGTTTCATGATGTTTTTTGGATTTTTTTCAAGACATTTTGTGATTTTTTAAGGATTTTTTTATGGTTTTACCTCCTCAGAATAACCACTATAAGAACCAAATGACATAAGTCAAGTGCTTTCCCCTAGTCAATTATAAGACCAACTTATTATGAATAGGATGGAATGGGGATGTGAAGTGTGCTTGATGTTAATTGTTCCAAGTTATGGAAAGGATAAATGGTAAGGTGAGTGGATAGAAAAGATAGGTGATATGATAGGGAAGTTAGATTGGAATGATGGTAGAAAAAGGAATAGAGTTGACTACACATGGCACCTGTTTTCCAAGTTTTCAGCATGGTACTCATCCAAAGTGCCACCGAAGTGGTTTTCACTATTGGAAGAATTATTTCTCTTTACTATTTTCTTAATTTTTCAAATTTTTTGATGTTACCAAGATGCTTATTTGTCAAGTTTTCATCTAGGTAAAAAAAAAAATTATGTTTTTGATGATTAAGACATGGCTCACAAAATCTATGTGTAGAATTGATAAACACTAGATCCATAGACTGCCTTGATGATGCCTCGATCCTATGTGGATGACCATGCTAGATGAAAGGACCTGATTGAGATGAGGAGTATGAGTGGAAAATATGAAGTGTGATAGATGTGGTAGATGAATGAGGCTATGGTATGATCCCTAATGTGCACACTACGTGGGCCACTAGGCTTTAGACGAAAGGAAATTTGGGTGACCGATGATCTATAGTATGTCAAGGGGTCATCGTCAAAGACACATTGAAATACATCACCAATGAAGGTGGAATGATATGACAGATATGTGAACATGGATGGGTGGAATGGGATATATGGTATGAGTGAGAGTGACATGGATAGAGACCTTGGATCAACAAGCTCTTTTATTGACCTTTTTCCTTGATAGATGCACCTAGTGATTTTTGATGGAGATGCATACTTGGAGATCGACTTTTTCTTACTTTCACATTTGAATTTTATTTTTGATTTGTCTGATATCTTTTGATTTTGGCTAGGGGACTTGTCTTGATCTTCTTTTATTTTCATTGTTTTTGTTGATTCTTGATCTCCTTTTAAAGATAGGTCATTCATTGGAGCTTTTCCTTTATTATTTTCTTGAGTTGTGACTTGTTGAGCCATGTCTCTAATGTGAATGGATGTGAGTGAGATGGATGAAATAGGTGAAGTGATAGGAATGTATAAAGGACAAATGGGAGTGGTGATGTCATCAATAGAATCTTTGGGACTATGGGACTATCCCTTTCTATACTACTAACGTCAAGGAAGCTTGCACATCCTTAACAACTTGGCAAGGTGACTTGGTAGAGGCAACATAGGAGATACATATCCTAGCCTAGGGTAGGTGGGATGGAAGGATGATGATTGGATATCCTCGGTGGGATCATGATCAAAGAGTGGATTATCATATATATCTTGGTCGAACATGGAGTTGTCATGGACATGAAAAGTTTGTGTAGAAGTAGATATGACAAAGGCAAATGTCATATTAGGATCCCAAGAGGTGTTGATCCAAGCATGGTCATCTATTTGAGTATCTTTTGAAATTGTCTTGACTTCATTGTTGGAAATTGAATTTTTTGCAACATTAGCATTGTTGTTTGTCTACAACTTATCCATATGATATTCTCCACATCCCATATCATGGACTTGGATCTTGAGGTTTGATGTTATGGTAGATGGAGTGGATGCTTTAGTTAATAAGGATAGATCAATGTAATGTGATGAAATGGAAGACAAGGCCTCATTATTGACAGGCACTTGTCATTGGGGTATCTCATGTAGGTCAGTGCAATACTAGAAAGGATTAAGATCACTAGCTATTGTGATCCTAGTGTCATTGTATGGGAATTTAAGGCATTGATGGTAATTGGAAGGGACGACCTTCATAGCATGTATACATGGTCTTCCCAGTAAAAGATTATATGGGAGGATGAGATCCAATAATTGGAAATTGGTATCTATAGCCACATGACCAATTCTGATGGGAAGTGTTACAACTCCTTTAGATGATCATTCTTCGTCATCATATGCCTTAATGAGAATTCTCTTAGTAGTGTCCACACATGCCTCTAAGAAGCCTAATGCCTTAACTAGTTTGAAAGTGAAAATATTCAACCCTACTCCTTTGTCTACCAAGACTTGTCTAACTTTTGTTTTATGGACAAGAACTTTGAGGTGCAAAGGGTCATTGTGGTCTTTCTTCTCAATTGAGTAATCTTGTTCAGAGAAGGTAGCATGATAAGAGTTGGTTAGGTAGCCTACCATCTCTTGGAAACAATTGACATCAAGGTTGGTGGGGATGGTCGTGCTTTGAAAAGATTTGTCTAAAATAGCTCGATGATCAGGTGATATACGCAATAGTTCCAAGATAGAAATTTGCATTGGGGTCTTTCCCAACTGGTCATGTAAATTGTACAGAGGCTTGGAGGACTATAGTTGTTGTTGTGGCAGAGGGCCTTGGATGATCACCTTATTTCGGTGAGTTTTGACAGCAAATTTGGGAGTTTTCTTTATGGTAATAGTGTTGATATGTCCATCGACGAATTGAATGTGATTTATGATGGTGTCGTGGTTATATTCATATTTGACATTAGCATAGTTGGCCGAATTATTATTGGTCTTATTTCCCAAACTGGAGGCTTTTCCTTTTCCATGGTCATGCAATGGATAAGAAAAGACCTTGTGATCATTGTTTGAGGATGTCTATTTTTATCCATTAACTTCAATAGTTCCATTTTCCACAAGATCCTATATAATGTTCTTCAACTGTCAACATTGTGGTAGACTGTGTCCCTTAGTTCGGTGGAAATCACAAAAAGCATTGTTATCCCACCAAGAGGGTTTAAATTGTCCAGGATCATATTTTTTTGGCTCAAGAATTTGTATGGGGTTGTGTTGTATCAGTTGTTTAAAGACTGATTCAATTGGTTCCCTTAGGGGAGTGAATTCACGTTTTGGTAACTTCCTTTGCAGCCGTGGTTGTTGTGTGTTTTTTAAAACATTGGCAGTTTGGTCAACATTGTTGGGTGTGTTGCTAGAGGGGTTGTGTCATCTAAATGTAATGACTGGTCCTACATGTAGGGTTTGGCATCGACAATTCCATCATTGGTTGTGTTCTTGTTTCAGGACCAATATTTTTTCTTGTCATTAGGGGCGCTTTGAACATTTGGATTTCTATTTGACATATTGATTTCACCTTTTTCAATGAGATCATTTTCAAGTATGATACCCTTTTCTACTAGTTCCAGAAAAGAAGTGCAACAGTGTACTCTTAGGTCACTTCTGAATTTTGAATTAAGGTTTTCTAGGAATATGGTGACCTTTTGATTTTTAGGTATTTCAACAGGGCATCGACTAGCTAGATTCCTCCATCTCTGTAAGAAGGTGATAAATTTCTCTCCTTCATCTTGTGTGGTGTGACATAAGGTTGCTATTGTGATTTCATTATCAATGTTAAAGGTGAAATGTTCAATAAAATTTTCAACAAGTTCACCCCATGACCTTATGCCATATGGAAGTTGAGAAAACCATTCAAGCGTTATTCCAACAAGGCTTCACGAAAAAAGTCTCATGAGATATGTGGGGTCATATGCAACGCCTATGCACATTGTGGAAAGTTCCCTTATATGTTCAATATGATTATGCTTTCCATTATACTTAGGAAAGTTTGGTATAACATATCCATGTGGGAAGGGTGTCATGTATAAAGCTTTGTCAAAGGGAAATGGACATAAGTATTTTGTTGAAAAATTATTTTTGCTAGACATGGTCATATTGTCCATTTGTTGTTGAAGGGCTTGCATTTGTGTTTGCAAAACATCCACTTGTGTCAATGATGTGTTGGTTGTATTGTTGGGGTCTATGTGAGTGTTTTGAAATCCAACGTTATGTGACGGATTTTGGTTCAGTGTATGAATGAAGGATGGATTTTGGTTTGGAATGTGAGAGAATAAGTTTTGGTTTGATGTTGGTTGATTGGGAACATGAAAAATTTTCAAAGGATTGGGTTGGTTCCACAATTTTATGAGAGGTATGTGTCCCATTTGTGAAACCCCTATTTGTGGAATGGAACTAGTGGTGTTGATGTTTGGTATAGCATTTTTCATGTTTATGCTAACTTTAGACCTTTTCCTTCTAGTATTGGTGTCGAAGGGATTTGATGATGATGCCCCTATGGTAAAATTAAGGCCTTGTGTCATGCTTGATGTACCAAATGGTGATGTATGTACTATTGTGGCACTTTGGGTAGGTACTCCAAATGGTATGGTTGTAGTTACTTGAGGGATAGAGCCACTAGAAGTCATCGTGTTTTTCCCTTGGGTAGATGAAGTTTGCAATGTATGAATATCAAATCCAGGAGGTAATGTGGCACCTTCTAATAACAATTTTTGTAAATATCATTGAGAATCTTGTTTCAAGTATTCATCTACAAAAGAGGAAAATTTTGGATCTTGGGCAGCAGTGTCTAATTCTTCAACTACAATGCGTCCTTGTTGGTCTCTAGTGACAAATTTTTCCAATAAGGTTTTTTGTGGTCTTGATGTCTCTTGTGGGGGGTTTGAAAATGGATTGATAAAGTCTTGTGGGTCAGCCATATTTTCTCTTTGTTTCCTTTTGACCTTGTTTCAACCATGTAAGATATGCTCAAAATGTGGATGATACATAACTATGTCTATGAATGATATGATTTTAGTCTATTTTTTTATATTTTTTTTTAGATATAAGGAATGAATGCTAATGCAACTATGTTTTTGGTCTTTTTTTGGAAAAGAAGGAATGTTAAATGTAATGTGCTAATTAATGTCTAAAATGATTGTGTCCTAAAATGACTGTCTAAGTATGCAAAAGTGTAGGCAAGCTTTTAAAGGTAAGCAACTTTGGGAGATTTGAGAATAGGTTACTAACCATCCAAAGTTTAGTCAATGCTTCAATTTAGTTTGTCAAAGGACCTTTTGTAAGACCAAGACCAAGAGACAAAGTGAGTTCCCAAACTAGACTGACAAGTTGGAAAAGAACCACAAAGGTGACAAAAGACAACAAGTGTGACAAGTGATTTGGTCCAATGATAATTTCCCTTGAAGGAAAGGTTTATCCGAAGTATGGAAAGTTCGCCTATTTTAAAATTTGCAAAGGTGATTGATGAGGGCGCAACCCAAGACTTAGAAATTAACCCACAAACAAGAGAATAATTTTATTATTCAGAAAATGGAGCTTCTTACATGCAGAGGATCTCAAATCCCCAAGTTCTACAACACATGCAAGTTACAGAAAGCTACAGAATCACCCTTTCACAATATGCGAGTTTGTCCCCAAAAAGTTACCCAAAAATTAGAAACCCGCCCATAAATAGAGCTCCTCTTTAGTTTGGAGCCAAAACAACATTCAAATTTGAGTTTAGGCGGTTTGGTCCAAAATTACAACTTGAAGTTCAAATTTCAAAAGAACATTTGCAATTGTATCTTCTAGAAAGTGCACCAACTTCCCGGGGCCATAACTTTTGATCGGGACTCCGATTCGCGAACCGTTTGAACCGTTGGAAAGGTCTCAAATTCAATGACGCGCATAAAATTTGTTACACTAATTTCAATTTTGGAAATTTTCAAGGCCAATTCGGGAACTCTAAGTGCCTCAAATCTAACTCGAAAAGATTTTCAAAAATCTAGGAAACTAAAATTGCAATATCTTTCAACCCAAGAATAGAAAATAAAGACCATAAATTGGGAATTTCATTATGACAAAAAGGGTATCCAAAAATGTAAAAACATCTAAAAACTGAGAAACTTGAAATTTAACTATTTTTGGGTGATGCAAGATTGCCCTTACATCACTGGATGCTCCTGCATCAGACACCCAGGGTAATTTGAGAAGTGACCCCGTCACATCTCAGATGGTGGAGGAAAACCTAAATGGTCAACCTCTGCCTTAGGTAACCAAGATGAATCTTCAACATGCCTTCCTTTCCATTTCACAAGATATTCTTCATACTGCCTATTCCTAGTGCTCCTTCCCACACGACTATCCAGGATTTCT
>VDFB02000003.1:114948762-115040492 GCA_007258455.2 Sequoia sempervirens | reverse complement strand
TAGTCCAGTCCAAGTCTCCATGTCATATCCCACTCCTTCACATACTAGTCCAATCCAATTCCCCATGTCCTATCCTAGTCCTTCACATACTAGTCCAGTCCAAGTCCCCACGTCCTATCCTAGTCTTTCATTCATTAATCTTTTTCAAGTCACCCCCTCACAAGCCACATCTAGTCATGGAAATTTTTTCATTACTCAAAGGAACATCCCATTGTCTAAACTTGAGGATACATGTCAAAACGAAATCCCAAAGCATGACCTTATAATGTCACCCTCATGTCAAGAACAAGGTAGCCCATCCCATGACCCTATCTTAAAGTCCATTCAAGAAGTCCTTCAAGACAATCATGACATCCAAAACACACCTATCCTTAACAACAATTCTATTTCCGATTATATCATCCATGACAACCCCATCTTTGACCAAGACCCTACCATTGACCAAGAAGGCCAAATCCACGACAATCCCATCTTTGACCAAGACCCTACCATTGACCAAGAAATCCAAAACGATCCACTCCTTGACATTTATGCCATTCATGATCAAACACTTGCCAATCCTATACAGGCCTTGACTATTGACACTTTCCAAAATGAGACACTTGCCTCCATGACACACATAGATGATATTCCTCAAGAACAAGAGTCTTCCATTATGGACATATTTGAAAATGATCAAGCTATAGCTGAATTTACTGGACCCTATGACACTGACCATAATGATGGCTTCAACATTGACTTGGAAGCGAAAATAGAATCATCTGAACCTGACATGTCACAAGATCAGACAAAAGATATCAGTCAGAAATATTTCCAACATGACAATGAAGCTAAGACACTTTATCAACTAGGGTCATCTATCTTTGTCAGAGCAGGCTTCCTCGCAGACGAAAATATTCCAAGTAACAGTGTCCACATACATCATGATGGGTTAGCATCTTGCTATCAAAACAACAAATACCCCATCACAAATAGAATCTGTCAAAGCATGCATTATCAAGGAAAAGGACTAGGCATACACGAGCAAGGAATTCAAGAACCAATACAACTTCAGGAATATTACAGACATCAAGGTCTTGGCTATTCTTCAGTTAGAAAATCAAACGATGTCAGTGGAACCTCCTCGATACTGGGGGTGACCTTGTCAGATACAAACATCAAAATAGAGTCCATGAGAAATCCTTGTCATAAGGTTGTTGCCATCACCCCTTCCACCCACACCATAAACCGTCATTCTCAACATCTTAAACCTTCCCTTTGGAACCAACAAAGAAAAAAGTCATACAAATCAAAAAATCAAAATCAAATGTCAAAGGCCATTGAATCAAACAAAAAAACAAGTGGAAAAATGAAATTAAAATGGATCCCAAAGACAAGTGGATCAAGCAAAGAAAATATGTCAAAAGAAAAAGTCAATCACAATGTGGAGCCATAGTACAAGAGGACTCCCACATATAACACATGTCCACCTCCTTCAAAATGGTTATCAAGCAAGGCATCTAAAGGTGTTGGTTCCAAATGCCATCCCTCCAAAATCCTTCGTCCACCATACCAAGTTGGGAAAATAAAAAGTGATTCATCTAAACGTCCAAACAACTTTTCCACGTCTACCATCATCTGTCATAACCCTACATCTCACCTAAAGTCCAAAAATCCCACGTCACAAATCCGACACATCATGGCATTAACTCTTTACCACAAGGACTCTCATGGCACTCTATCGCGATGTGCGTATTTTGATAAGGCCAACTCTAGTATTAGAAAGGATCAAAATGACATCAATCAATTGTATGCAAGCGCTAGGATCCTAACAAGACAACTCCTTCAGCAAGGTCATTATTGGCATATCATGGCACCAGTCTCTACATTAGCACCGTCAGCAGCTTCAAAACAATCAGTGGTCAGTTAAGGCATCAAGGTCATCCTAAAATATCAAAAATACAAAAAAATGAAAAATAAAAAAAAATTGTCACCTTGATGTAAACCTGGAAAATAGGCATCTTGGTGACACCAAAAAATAAAAATTCAAAGTCATGAAAATAGTAAAGAGAAAAATTTCATCCAACGGTGAAACCCTGGCAAACAGGCGCCTTGGATAAGTACCATGATGAAAACCTGGCAAACAGGCATCATGTGTAAAATAAATTGTCTATGTGGACTCTTACACTTGGGGGAAAGTTATCTCATCTCCTAGGCCTTCCTCTTGACATTGGAATCCGACCATTTAATCCATATCATTCCCACCTATCTTGGTCTTGACATAAAATAGGCACACATAAATCATGCTTTGGGAAAACTCGACATGTCTATCCTTTGGTCGTATATTATTCACGAAACATTGTGTCATTGCTGACATAACCTCATTATCCTTATGCGACATAGTCCTTGACAATCATATGACAATTCCCTTAGTCTCATGTCCCCTGTCCTTTACCAAGCCCACCTTTTTTCCTTTCATGTCTGTCACCTATCTTGGATTTCCCTTGTCAAACGGTCTAAGGATACTCCATCATCCCTTTTAGTCCTAACCAAGTCATTCAAAATGCAACAAGTCTAATCTGTACAAGCACATTATCCAAAACATTACTTGACCTTGTTCCTAGCCTGGTTGTAGACTTCGATACTTTCATCACATTATCGTCATCCTCACATTGTTTTGGGATGTGTCCTTCCCACGTCAAACAACACTATCATCACCTACCAATTGGTATTCAACTTGACTAGGGGCACAATCATGTTTGTCTTTGGATTCTCATGCATAGGCATTATTCACATGCATTTGTCGTGATCCTCATAAACTGTCAAAAGTCCAAAAAAAATTATAAACTGTCAAAAGTCCAAAAAAATTATAAGCTATCAAAAGTCCAAAAAAAATCATAAACGTAATAAAGCAAAAACGCGAAAAGTCCTAAAAGACGATAAAAGTCCTGAAAAAAGACAAAACATCACAAAAAGTCCTAAAAAAAAAGAAGACCAAAAACATTGCAAAATGTCCATAAAAAAGACCAAAAACATTGCAAAACCTCCTAAAGAAAGACCTAAAAATTGAAAAACGTCCTCAAGAAACCCCAAAAATGTCACAATGTCTAGACAATGCAAAACAAGGTCACAATTCCACATGTCCATCATTTTACTCAAGTCTTTGTCATTCGTCCGAACTACATTGTCTCTGTGCATTTGCTACGTAGGCAAGACTCATATTTGAGTCCTTGAGACATTAGGTTAGTCCTTTTAGGTTTGTCAAAATAAAATCATGATTCAATCTTTGGTTATCAAGACAAAGTCATTGGTCATGTTGAACTACGAGGTCTCGAAAGGTGGCGGACGAGGCAAGGCCATTGATGAGCCCTCGAGGTCGCACTCAGGTCACCCGGCCAGGGGGTTCGCTATGGCACTATTAATCGACACACACGCCAAAGCTCTGCGTCAGCAGCACGTACCAGCGAAAACACTTATCAAACATGACAATACATCAAAGATGTCGTTGATATCAACATATGGGCCGCAACACAAGTCAAACTTCACCAAACTCTGGCCAAAACAAGTCAAAAATTGTCACAACTAGTCAAACTGCCAACTCTTGGTTATCTTCTGCATTAGAGTCCTTTTGGAAACGCCAGCCTTCACATTTATGCCTTAGGAGGTCCTTCCCAGCATCGCTATCCTGGCTTTTTTGAAAGTGAACTTTCTCTTTGACATTTAAGGATCACCTTCTTGACATCAATATCTCTGCATGTGTCCTTTCTTATTCGCCTTTAGGATGTCCTTCCTAGGCATTGTCAATCGACATTTTGAGGGTTCTCGGACATTTAGGGACGTAATCTCTTTGACGTAACATTATTCGTGATGTGTCCTCCCCGAATTTGGAAATTCACATTCGTCATCTTGACATCGTCAAAACCTTGACACCCTGGCATCTCGACATCGTCAAACCTAACATCTTGACATCAAAACACTGGGTATCCAAACACATTGGTCAAACACTTGGAACTTGTCTTTTGGATATTTATCATGTTACTAGTTTTTCAGCGAGATCCCAACAACAAGATTTAGAAAAGTAGTGACGTATCATGATTTCCTTATCTTGTCTTTTGGCTTTCATGATGTTACTAGTTTTTCAGCGAGATCCTGACAATAGGATTTAGAAAAGCAGCGATCGCATCATGATTTGCGCCTTATTTTGTCTTTTTGGCTTCATCATGTTACTAGTTTTTAGCGGCATCCCTCGACCACGATTTTCGGTGCTAGCGGAATGCACGCTGATTGCCCTATCTCGCCTTTTACTGGCATCATGTTTACGAAGCCAGCCGCAGATCCTGGCTTAACAAAGAGATTCTAGAAAAGAAAAGCCGACGTATCATTACTTCATCTTATCTTTATGCCCTGATTTTACCAGCTCTTTCAACAGATCCCAAACAATAGATTTAGAAGGAGTTTAATGTGACATAATGTTTGTCTTGTCTCTTGACACACATGTTCCTAGTTTCTCAGCGATGTCCTGATTTCAGGATTTAGAAAAACAACAATGTATCATGATAATGGCTTTATTGTTGTATTTTGACAATCATGTTGCTAGTTTCTAAAGGATGTCCTTGAAATAGGATTTAGAGAAGCAACAACGTTTCATGATTTGTCCCTTTTGTCCTTTTTGTTGGCAGTTGGTTATGACAAAAAGACTAGGGAAATAACACTCTTAGTATGAGTCATGATCATCCCCGTCCGTGACAAGCCGTTCTGGCGTGATGGTATGGCCTTGTACACCTTGATCTATGCCATATCATGGTGTTTGTTGTCCATTACAACAGTCTTCCCAATGATGATTAAGAGCAATAATAATTAAAGTCCTATGATAAAGTTTTGAAGGATTTTATTGTCTAAAACTTCAAATTACGCATCTCCTTTTATGCCCTATTACTTTCTCTCACCACCCTCATATAGGTACGTATCCATGGTCATCATCCATATCTGGAACAAACATTTCTTTTTTGCCTCTTCTGCTCTGCCTTCATATTTACCTGGCATACCACCCATGTTCTTGAAACCTATCTGCCATCTCGAGGGGTATTAACAGAACTTCCTCAGCTACTCTTCCTCATCTTATTTTTTGCACTGGGCATATTTTGATTCTATTTCTTTGTCACAACCAAATACATTATGACAAAGAGGGGAAAATGTAGCATATCTTAAAAAATGACTCAGGCTTGCAAAGCCTGGCTTACTTCACGCCCTTAGCATAATTATGACATTTAATTATGTCCTGGTCTCAGATTCGACTAGTTGCATTTCAAATAATTCATAATTATTTAATTAATTCATTTCCTTTTATTTTTCATGATTATTAAATAAATAAATCTTATTTATTTATTAAATACATCATTAATTGTCTAAGTCTTCCCCTAATAAAATAAATTGCTTAATTTATTTAATTACCTTTCTTCATTTATTTCTTTTTTATTATTAAATAAATGAATTTCATTTATCTATTTAATATGTCACTAATCCTCATAATTAAATGAATTTATTAATTTATTTAATTATTAATCATATCTTCTAAATTAAATAATTATCTTTAATTATTTAATTGTCAAAATTAACATTTCCCTCATTTTAAGTAAATGAAATTATTTAAAATGATATCACTTTCTTCACTGACAATTCATTTTAGTAAATAATCTAAAAAATGATTATTTATTATCTCACAAAATCCATATTTTGAGTTGATTTAATTCAAATTGGTAACATTCTTCCAAAAATCAGGTAATTGAGCAAATTATTGATTTTTCAAATTTGATCTTTAGTTCAACTCTTATCTTTTGATTTTTCGAATCTCACAAATCAGGGAGTCTTTATCTTCTTGATTTTTGAAAATCTTTATTTTCTAATTAATTATCTCATTTATTCTCCACTGCCGATTCGATCTTCTTAGATGACATCTCGACCACTCGTTTAAGGATTTTGCCCTAACCTTGATTAGGGATTATCAAATTTAATCTTGTCCTTTGATTTTAGGTCTCTGTCAAAAGTCGATCTCATCCGTCCATTCAAAATGGCATTTTCTATAAAATGCTATTTTGCTCACATTTTTGCATTACACACACATAAATTTGGTTATTCTGACACATTCATGCATAGAGTTATTTTACATTTTAGAGTCATATTGTCATAGGAATAGACATAGTTTTATATAAATACTTCAAAACTTGCATAGGTCAATGTCATAGTTGAAATGCTCGGACACTCAATCTGAGGGCATCAATCATATGCTGCAAGCTAGGAGGTGCTATGGAGGTAATCATGGAAGATTCGAGGAACAAGTATAATCGTTCTTGCTTTTAATTTCCTTTGTACTTCATAGTTCTTTAGGTTTATATACATTGTTTATTTGCTAACATCTAATCCAACTTAAAATAACCCTTAGATACACCCTAACTCTCGTTGTACTCCTGTAGGCCCTAGTATAGGTGGGAAAATCTGGTGGAATCATTTGAGGATGACCATGTTGTCACATGACCTAACTCTAGTAGTAAGGTACTATGATATAATCGCGGTGGCCTATTAAAAAATGGTCCCACTACATGTTCCTTAGATACCTGCCATTGTCCATCCATTAGAAAAATTGGTAGGTTCTCCATCGAACCTCATTCGCCACAATAGTATCAAAGTGTAGCCACCAAAATTGTAGATCATCAAATCTCCACTGGCCTGTCATATCGTACTAGTGGGCCATGGGAATGTGATATGACCATCGCTAGGAAAAATTGACTGGCTAGGTGCACATAATGTGGGCGAAGGCCCACACCTACAAAAGTGTGCACACAATAAGGCTACGGTACTTATAGTGAACATACCAGACCAACTCCTAGTAAAGGTGCACCAACATGCTGCGCCCTTAGGAAAAAACTATGTGATGCTCAACCATCTATCTAATAGTATGCATGAGGCCCCCATGTAGGTGTGAGCCTCACTTGTCTATCATGATTTAGGATGCCACGGTCACGACCATAACTTGGCATAACAATGGGGCAGTGGTCCTTGCTTGGTTGTACTAGTGCTTATATATGTGGCCCATGATGTGGCCATCATCTGCCCTCCCTCCACTCCCACACTGATAAGGTATTGTCTAGGGCCACTCGCCATCCACGGATGGGTAGTCTGAGGATCCGATAGATGTCCTCGAGTGTGATTGTCATCTCCCCACAAGGCGCTGAAAAGATGATGTAGTGGTATCCCACCGCTCCATCAAGGTTGTAAGCATCCTCTCGTGGTATCACATCTTTGGCATGGTAAATATGTGCCAGAGATCGACCTCCTCGAGGTACATGACCTTTCCATCTATTAGATGGTCCCTCTAGTCATGAATGAGTTGGTATGGTTGCCCTCCCAGATGCTCTTGAATCTCTAGATATTCCTACAAAAAGTGAAAATTTTAAAGTCAGAGCATCAAATTTCATTATGAAAACAAAATATTACTTTAGACATATGCGCACTGCCCAGATGTCTGCACGCTGCGCATGCATCCCTAACCACCATAGCTGCCTCGAGGATGCCAATGCATCCCCAAGACAACAACACAGGCTTGGGGCCTCGGCGTAGATTATGGATGACAACATGTTTTTTGGATGTGGGTGCAGAAAAAAGACGCTTGTGCACCTTGCCGACTAGAAAAGTACTAAAAATAAGCTAAAATTCACAAAAAATGAGGCTTAGAGGCCTTCTTGGTCCACCCTGTGACCCTCGGTGATGTCCTCACATAGATGATCCAACCTTGGCACCTCGTACTCTCTTTTGATTTGCATTTTTTGACTTTTTTTCACTCAAGTCAACAATTTGCAATTTGCGAATAGTTAATAGTGACCTTTCTAGGGGCCCACCTAGGTATATATAGGCCCCTCGGGCCCCATTTTTCCTAGAGTTTGTGGCTTTGCAGTTTCTACTAAATTTACCCCACCAACCTAGGGAAAACTCAGGAGGGGGAATATAGTCACCTTTTGATCATATTTTTCCTTCAAATCGATGACTTTTTGTTGATCATTCTTATCTACGTTATAACTTCTGATTTTTTGAGGTTGACCCAAAATTTGAGTTTTGTAAGTTGCAGCCTTGAACGATTTTCCATGACCATTTTGTCACTGTTTATTCAGCTCGGATGTTGGGGGCACCTTTAGTACTGATTAGCTCGACTTCGGTGGACTTTGTGGTTCCTTTTTCTTGGCATGCAATTATGTGAAATTCAAAATTCAGGTGAAATTTTTGTTCTCTACTTTAGTGAGGCTGATTTTTTCCAAAATCAAGCCCACTAAAATAATGGAAAAATGTAATGTCACAGAATTGCACCTAGGGGAAATTCCACATTTTTGCATTTTTTCCTAGCATTTATGACACCTTAGAGCATTAATGACAAAAATACCATGAGTCAGAATTTCACGATTTTGACTCCATGCAAACTTATGGAAGAGCAACAGAAGCCTAATGACACATTTCCCAAAAATCTAGGCTCTGGACACCTACATAGCTCACAGACATCTGCTCGGCGTGCTAGTATCCTAGTGGTTTTTTTAGTTTGAAACAGGGAATGCAAAATCTTAACTTTTCTGACACATGTCCTAGCAGTTGGGGTTTAGATGCAACATCTATTTTCCACCCTCACATGCATTAAAAACCCCTTTCTTGCTCTCATTTGGGGTTGGAAGTCATTCATTCATGCTCTCTTACTACTTGATCTAGTCTTGAGTTCTGTTCATCTTTGATAGCAACACTCTCACAAGTGAAGCCATGTCAAAATGAGGTCCCTCCAACAGCAACAACTCTCAAGCAAGCTCTCAACCATGCATTTGTGTGCTCTAGAGAGGGTCTAGATACATGGGTAATGCTCTCTCTATCTTTCACTTTCCTTCCTTACTTGTTCATTTACTATCTCGTGGTGTAGGTTCTACTCCTGAGTGGGATTTGCTTTCACCACACGCTTTGTCTACTTCATTTACACTCCTTTCAAACTTGGTTGTCCATGGAGGTGGGAACACCAAAACGAGAGTCTGACTGAGGTAGGCCCCTATACAACCCCAACCTTTTCCCCTTGTTCTTCTATGTGTAGGTGCAAAGTGGAGCTTGGAGTGAAGGGTTGAACGTTCAGTAAAAGGTAAGCTCTCTCCAAGTCCCATTGTATTTATCATGAGCTTTTGGGTTTCTATTCATTTATTTCTATTAGTACATTCCAAACTTGAGCTTGGAAGTGGAACCTGGTTCTATCTGCTTGAGCTCCTGAGCCCTCTATTTCTTAGGATGCTAGCACACCTTTTAGAAGACAATGCGCTGTGCTAGCATCCTAAAACCACACTACTATCTTTTGTCTGAGAGCTCACTCATCTGAGGTAGAAATCTTGAGGTTTCACTCTCTCAGGATCTGAAATAAACTTCTCTGAAACACAACTTGAGGTATACTTTTTCTACATTTTCATTGACTTTCTTATGTTGAGGTGTATAAGGGTAGTTCATTTCTTGGTGATCTCTTGAGAATAAAGGGACCCGTGTGCAACAAATCCCTCTTATATCTCATTTTGGTGAAGTCGACGTGAACACGTTGGATCTATTTTCATGATGTCACATGCTTATGATAACCCTTTTTTTTTGAAGATTTTGATATGTTGGAAGACGCTCTAGATGACTTCTTAGAAGTGCTTTCCCCTATCTGCAAATCTTTCGAACAAACTCTCCCCTCGCAAGTTGAGGAGTCACTAAATGTGGTTGTGGTCTTTGTGGCTCCTCTGAGCCCTAAGAACTTGTCAGTTACGTGACCCTAATTGAACCATCCCCTAGGGAGAACTATTCTATCTATGGGATTTCATGTCGTAGTGATTCATTAGACTTATATTCAAGGTTCATGAAAGCTATGAACTGTACTTCCTATAATGTTGTTGGGAATACATACAATACATGGATAAATAAATAGAACTTGGATCAACAACCTTCCATTCCTACATAAGAACCAACTCAAGTTCCTACTTCTTTACCACCTTCTCAACCATGCCTTCCTCCAACACCTAAGCCTACGATCAAGGCTCCAGGTGATTACGATCTTGTCGAGCAACTTGGTGTTACTCTGGCTAAGATCTCACTTTGGGACTTGCTTTAGATCACTTTGGTTTACCAAGAGATTTTGTAGGAAGCTTTGCAAAAGATTCTCTTGCATGACTCTGCTAGGCCTACGGATGTTAATTTGTTGTTGGCTCACATTTGATCGGATTTTCTGAATATTACTTTCCACCCGTAAGAACTCCTGCCTCCGGATATGCAGAAGCAAGCAAATACCTTGATGTTTATAATTAGTGTTAATAGCATCGATATTAGGCGTACTCTCATTGAAACTAGTTCAACTCTCAACATTTTCAGTATGGACCTATTTCCTAAAATTAAAATTTATACATCTTCTTTAGTAGCCTCTTCCTTGTATATTCGTGGGTTTGATAACATTGGATGCCAAGCTCTAGGTATGAATATACTACCTTTGCAACTAGGCCCCGTTACTTTTCCTAAGTTGGTTTATGTGATGCCTGCCCCATTACCATACAATCTTCTCTTGGGGAGACCCTGGATTCATGCTATGGGTGTTGTGACTTCTACTTTACATCGTTCTTTGAATTTTGTTGCAAACAATTAGGTGGTTATGGTTAAAGCAGATCTAGAAGCTGATCACCTTTGTGAGCTAGCGACTGCCAGTCATGCTTGTATCCACTCTCAAGAATTGTGTTCCATCCTTAACTGTTGATACTATGGCATGTTCTTCATTGATACCCTCTGTGGAAGTTGTTCCAGAAGTGAGTATTGGAACCAGAAGTGAGTATTGGAAAAGATGAACACCTAAAGTAGAAGATCCTAAGTCTCCTCCATCTTCCCATTTTTCTTCTCATTCAAATGCTTTCCTTGGTGATGATTGGGGCTCCTTATATTTCTTTGAGTTCTTCATCGTGGAATACAAGGAAAGCCCCTCTGGTATAGAATTTCCAAGTGATATAGACACAAAGGTGGATGACACTCCCGATTGAGAAGAGAAGTGTGATCCTGTTTAGGAAAATGCTCCTTCCTCTGCCTAGGAGAGTAATCCTAGTCCTTCAAAGGATGTTAATATTTACAAACCTAGTAAAGAAGGTGGGAAAACTCCTATGGAGACATTCGACATTCATTTTTAGAATGAAACACTCTACATTGATCCGCCACCTCCTGAAGTTCTACGAACTCATTATGGGTTTGGATATGAATTTGCCTCTTGATATGGCTATGTGAAGAAAGGCTTGGGGTGTATCAAGCAAGGAATCCAAGTCCCTATCCATTTTAAGCCATGATAGTGCTATCTAGGTTTGGGATGCTTTGTTTAAAAATCTAAACAAAATCCTTGGTGGAGTGTTAATATGATTTCAGTTGAGCCATTGAGCTTGGTTCACCCTGAGTTGATATAAGAAAGGGGGCAGGCCAAGAAGGTCCCTTTGGATGTCTTCTCTTCAGATGAAGCACTAGGGGAATTTCTAGGTGCCTATTCCCTGTTGCCTCCTTATCACCACAAGAAATGATTCTCATATAACTTTCATAAACAAGCATACTTTAGAGAATCCATTTTGAGTGTTGATGAGGAAGACCCTCTATCTAACGTCAGGATGAAATTACAATATCCAATCCAAAAGAGAGTAGTTATCTCCTTAAAGGAGATGCTGTTGAAGTTCCTATGGATCCTAAATCTGCAAAAAAATTAATCAAGATCAGGAAGCGCCTCTCTTCAGAGGAAGCAGATGAACACTCTAATCTCTTGCATTATCATATTGATATCTTCACTTGGATGTATGAGGATATGCCTGGTATTGATGAGTCTATAGTGGTTCATAATATCATCTTATGTCTTGATGCCAAGAGGGTTAAATTGAAAATATGAAAGATCAATCTTAGGGTGGCGTTGATGGTCAAGACTGAGATAGAGAAGCTTTTGAAAGTAGGCTTTATCCGTCTGATTGACTACTGCACTTGGATTTCAAAAATAGTCACTGTGTGTATGAAAAATATGTCAATTATCAATTGAATTCAACCACATTCAATAAAACATTAGATCAAAGAAGCTAAAAGAAGATTAAACAAATAAACAAACTTTTATTGCAGCTTCTTCGAAGTCATTCTATTGTTCTCTATCTCCAGCGTTTTGTTGTTTCCAGTTGCTCTCAGATCCAGCAGATCAAGCTCAACAAAATGGACTACTGAAGAATGAGATTAAAAATGCATACTATGCTAAATGCAAGATTTATGCTAAGATGAGAATATTGCTGAAATGCTAAAAATGCAAGAGTATAAATGTGATTGTGTATACGTTCGTGTGTTCATCGTAACCAGTGCTTGGATTTGTACCTGTATTTATAGAGTTTTTTCGAGGATTTTGATTGGCTAAATTGACCAACGGCTATGATAATTCCTGACAGATCGAACTGTCGAAGATGGATGAGACTGAAGAGAAAAATAGAATAAAACAAGTAAAGCAATATTTTTCCATTTTCATGGAAGAGATAAGATGAGATGACTAAAAAATCATCTTTTTTAGAAGAAAAATGGAAAGATTCTGAGAAGATGAATAATGAATTATCTAATTCAATTATTTATTTATGAGTGCATGTTGATTTTTCTTAACTAAATAAATATTTAATTAAGATTTTGAGGAAATCAGAAGATTTCATAATTAAATGAAATATCTAATTATGATTTGAAGAAAGCAGATCTTTAATTAAATAGAATATTTAATTAAATTTGAAGGAATGACGTGTGTTACGAAATTAATTAAATAAAAGTATTTAATTAATTAGAGGAAAGTTTAAAATAGAAGAGAAGAGATATTTAAATTTAATTAAAAAGATTTAATTAAATTTAAGAGATGATAATTAACTTAAATAAATAAAATGTATTTATTTAATTTAATCAAGTAGATATGTGAAATAATCAAATAAAATGAATTTATTTAATTATGGTGGGAGAATAATGAATGAACAATATAATTAAATTGATTAAATTTAATTACCTGTAGAAGACTTTAGAGGAATTAATTAAATAATAAATATTTAATTAAATGTCAGGAATAAATAGACATGACCAATTTTGTGCATATACATTTTTCCCCTCTTTGAAGTGATGTGTGAAACGCGTTGCTTCAAAGAAAATATTTTTTTTTGCCCCTGATACAATTTAGATGCTGATGCTGATGCCCCCTCGGGAGGTGAATCACAGATGATGATATGAGTTTCAAATATATGGTGAAAATTAGATGGTGATTCGGTGATTTAGCTCTCTATAATTAATGTAAAAGATTCCCCTGGTGAAAAATAAAAGAAATGTCATAAAAAACCCTCCTTAATTGACCCATATAAGGTAAAAGGGGTAAAAGTGAAAGTCATTTGCACCCTTTTACTACAGTGAATTTCGTGCTCTGATAGCGACTGAGCGAGATGCCGATTCCATACCACACACACAGATTCGAGTGGGCCTGCCGATTTCAGAGACCAGCCGCATATGGACCATCGGTGAGTCGATTAAACCCTTTGTGATTGAAGTTTTTGTAATTTTGATCAATTTTTTTAAGTTTTTGATGCGGATTTAGGATCAAAAGTAACGTTTTAGCGCATCCGCGGTTCTGTTTTAGCGCATACGAAGGTTATTTTAGCGCGTATAGGGTGTTCTTTAGCGTTTTTAGGTGTAGGATAAAATTAGGTGTTCTAGCGCATTCTAAGTTTAGATTAGTGGATCTGGGAGAATTTTTGGCAAAATGTAATTGTGATGAAAAAATGATGGTGTTCATTGCTTCGTTGGTCAAGAGATAGGTAGATTATATTGCCATCATGCTGAGATGAGTAGAAATGAGATGATTGATTGATAACTTTGTTTCCCCAAAATAGAAAACAAAGAGTAGATTGATTGATTGAGTGACTGTTTGACTGATAACTTTGCTTCCCATGAATGAAAAACAAAGAGTAAATGTCTGATAAATTTGATAGTCAGATAGATAGATGTAGCATTGAATGCATGATAGGAGGCACTTAGATAGAGCACTTGATATGGTTCACTTGATATGGGTCACTGTTATGGTGCACTTGATATGGGTCACATGATATGAGTCATTGGTATGGGTCACTGATATGGGTCATTTGATATGTGCACTGATATGGGTCACTGGTATGATTTGCTTGATAGATAGAGCACATGATATGAGTCATTGGTATGAGTCTGATTGATTGTCCTTGTGATGACCAAAAATAGGAGGTTTTTGACAACCTCCAGATTAGAGAGTGGTTCCCGATATGTTGGGATTGGATAGGAGAGCTTACTCCTATAGAGGTACAGTGGATAGGTGACTGTGGACTAGGATCATTGTTGACTATCCCATGAGGGATTCGAGTCAACAGAGGGCTGTTGACTGCACTGGCTGAGAGGTGGCATTCGGATCGTAACACCTTTCATTTGCCGACAGGTGAGATGACTGTGACACATGAGGACATGTATAGGATTCTAGGGATTCCTATGGTAGGTGCCCTTGTGGTTTATGACCACAAGTAGATAGGAGGGACAGATGCATTGAGGAGGATCTGCGGCGACATGTCCATATTAGGATATTGGGTGCCTTGGGTGGATTTCAGTAGATATCCAGCCTTAGTTGCTGTGTTGGCAGCATTCATTGGAGGCTTCCTTGGACCAAACCATCGGTCAAAGGGATTTTTAGTGGGGTGGGGTAGGATGCTAGAGTGGATGGTGACACAACCATGAAGGTATGCTTGGGGGAGCTGTATTTTGGCACATTTATATCACGATCTTCATCAGGTTGTATACTGAGGGTCGACGAGTTTGGCCAGTGGTGTGACGCTGCTCTAGATCTGGGCATGGGAGCATATTGCAGTTATGAGGCCAGAGTGTGCGAGGGATAGGCCATATGTGGAGGAATATTCAGGTGCACTTGTCCAGCCCAAGCTGGGCAAGTTGGAGTATTGGCGACATGTGCTAGATGATGTAGATGCAGTGATATGGAGGCCATATACAGATTGTGAGCCTTGGGGTATGGATCATTTAGAGATGCCGTTTGTCTGTATACCCCGATACCTTATAGGATGAACCCTGTTCATTATTGAGTGATATGTGGCCTTGCGGGTCCAGAGATAGTTTGGATTTACACAGGGGATGCCACAGGGTGTTGCTCATTATGGGCGGCGCAAGGATGATCCTGGATGGGGCCATTGCATTACATATCAGGTAGCATACACAGAGTACTCGAGCTTACAACCTAAGGTATGGGCGTACAGGCCAAAGGTTACAGATGCAGTGATGTCAGATGAGTATTTAGAGTACTTTCATACACATCGATTCCCATGGTTTACATGTCTCGATGAGCCAGGGCCCATTGCAGTAGTACAACAACCAGGGGAGGAGAGACACGAGGGTGTGGCCGACAGAGAGCAGGCGGTGGGTGGAGGAGAAGAGGAGGGGGAGGTTGGAGATGAGGAGGAGGGTGACAGAGATGATGACAACTCAGATGGTGGGGATGATGGGGGAGATGATGGAGGGGAGGCAGAGAGGGCAGCGAGGCAGAGGATGGACAACCTAGCTAGTGCATAGGTTGTATAGAGGCCCAGATCTGGTGGTAGACCACGAACGATCATCATGATGTCCTCCTCTTCTCAGCAGGCATAGATAGCCACTCTGCAGGCCCAAGTGTAGACTATTCAGGGTCAGTTAGGTCAAGCACAGAGTGTGATAGCACAACTACAATCACAGTTGGCACAGGCTCAGGCACATGCATAGGCATAGGCACAGGCACATGCATAGGTACCTGCCCCAGACCCATAGGTAGCCCAATTGATGACAGAGAGGGATGCATTCAGACTAAGGGTAGTAGATTGTGATTGAGCTCATAATAATTAGAGGGGACTACATCGGTAATGGTGGAGCGAGGGAAATCATCGACTCTCTTTTCACTCCTGTAGGCCCTATTATAGGTGGGAAAATCTAGTGGAATCATCTAAAGATGGCCATGCTATCGCATGACTCAACTCTAGTAGTAAGGTACTATGATATAATTGTGACAACCTATCAAAAAATAGTCTTGCTGTAGATTCTTGAGATACCTCCTATCATCCACCCATCAAAAAAATTGGAAGGGTCTCCATTGAACCTCATCTGCTGAAATAGTATTGAACTGTAGCCACCAAAACTGTAGATCATTGAATCTCCATTGGCCTGTTATATCATACTAATGGGCCATGGGAATGTGATATGTCCATCATTGGGGAAAACTAATTGGGTGGGTGTACATGATGTGGGTGAAGGCCCACACTTGCAAAAGTGTGCACACAGTAAGGCTACAATAATCATAGTGAATGTACCAGTCCAACTCTTGGTAAAGGTCAACCAACATACTATGCCCCCAAGCAAAAAATGTGCAATGCTCAACCACTTCTCTAATAGTATAGATGAGGCCGCTATGCAGGTGTGATCCTCGCTCGTCTATCGTGATCCAGAATGCCATGGTCACAACCATAACTCAATGTAGAAATGGCATAGCGGTTCTTTCTTGGTCGTACTAGTGTGCATATATGTGGCCCATGCTATCACCACTGTTTGTCCTCCCTAAGTAGTAGAGGATTCTCTCCCTCCACTTCCATGCCGACCAGGTATCATCTAGGGCCACCCGCCGTCTACGGATGGGTAGTCCGAGGATCCTGTTGATGGTCAATGTAACACAACAATGTTAAACATAATATTTCTACTCTATTTCTCTTGAAAAAGATAAATAACCTCAATCTACCTATCTTCCAAGGTCTTTGTAGTTGGTTCTCAACTATGCTGATGTTGTTCAGTGGCCTATGCAACTGTAATATTCAAGGGGTCTACTAGTAAAGGGATACAAACTGCATAGTACAAATCAATCTAACATTTGGGGTCTAAATAAATATCAAAAGATAGAACAGAGCTTAGGACAACAAAACATAAATGTAGATTTCCTTTAATTTAGATGTACAAACTTCATAATGAGCCTTCCTTTCAAACAACTAAGCCATAAATGATATAATCTATAGAAAAATCCATACCATTGGATTCACTCATAGTGAAAATTCAATACATACAATCATTCACCATTCATAAACTTCAAAATCAAACAAGAACATATCACCAACTCATCATTGAAATTAATAGATCAACAAACACAAAGAAATCTCATTCACAAATAATTCAATGGAAATAATCTCATATTCAGAATCTTCTATTGACTTTCAATAGTTAAGAGACATTTATGCACAACATTCACTAGCATATGAATGACCATTGTTCATTTACATCACTATTAAAACTAATTCTAGAAAATAACATGAATTGTATTGAAAACTATAAAAATGTCTAAGTATCTTTGCATAAAAACTATAAAAATTTATAATAACTGTGAAAATTCTCCTAAAATTCTCCTTAGGTAGCTAATCCTTCTTCAATTAGCCGACCCTTACAACATGGAGAGAAAAAATACATATAGTCAAGTCCTAACACTAATTCCTCCAATAACAAAATTGAGATCCACCAATCAGGGAGCAATTGAAGCTGCATGAGATGACTGCCCATCATGATCTTCAGTTCAATTGATGATGACCCTATATCAAAATATGATGCAAAATTAGAAGGTCAAACTATTGGGGGATCTTTAGTTGAACTAGTTTCATGCTCCTGAAAAGTAGGAGGGAGCTACATAGTTGGTCATACCATCTAATGCTTCATTCAAAAAGGATATTTCATAGACACCTCACTCCTCTGTCTTCTATTCAAGTAAATACTCATCATAACTGTCTAATACTTGTCTAAGTATGTCCATATCTTTCCAATCCACCCAACTATCTTCAAGCTTTATTCTTTTTGACTCAGCAGAGGTGAAATTCTGCATATCATCCAATTTGGCAAGCTCCTTCCGAGCACTCTTTACTACCTCTTTGATATCCATGAACCTGCCAATTAGTAAGTCATCACACTCATCTCCCTTCTACATTTCCTCTTGAAATATATTATCCCATTTTTTCCTTAAATCATACCCTAATCAAATTGTTTCCTACCATCCAAAATGGTTTGAATAATTGGAAACGTCCATTCCTTGAAGTATGTAGAGTCCTTTCAAAATACCCTAGAAAGCATCATGATTAGGTAATCTATCTCCTTCTTGAAGTCTCCCCTCTTGGGCTATTCAGGAAACTTGGCTGGGGACTTCTTCTCAGTTCTCGACCACTTCTTATTCGTGTGGGGCCTATTAGCTTCCTTGTCCCTGTTGAACAACTCTAATGCCTTTGCGTCAGTGAATTGCTTGGGGTTCTTGGGGGTAGGTGCATTAAACAAGAACCTCATCATTTAAGGGGATATATCAATGATCACATTCCCTTGGAGGTCCGTACATTGTCTAGATAAAGGATTGTATGCCCCTGCTACTGCGAGTATAAGTTTTGGGAATTGGAATGATAGGGGGAAGAGTATAACATGTGTCAGCCCATATTGGGCCATTCTTTCAGTCCATCCACTCACATCTTCATAAAAAGTTTCCACAGTCAGCTCCTCACAGTTGAATGGGCCTAGATTAGTGTCTATTACATCTACCCATTATAATTCTAGCTTACTAGTTGTAAGAGTAGCATCTTGATGTTTGTATCTCAAGGTGTAGGGAAATTGCTCCACCTTGATCTTCTTTGGTTTTGCTTTCTTTGAGCCTTCTGCAACTTGCCCTTCTTTTTTTGAAACTTCCTTTGATGCTCCTAACATTGTTTATTCCTACAAGAAAAGCTTGGATTAAACCAACAAAAGGTATGAAAAGCATCATTACTAATGTTATCCTTTCACCCTTCTCTATTCTTCCTTAGGTAACCCTCCATACTTAGTGAAGTTTTAAACCTACCAGGAGTGGGACTGGGAGAAAATTAGGAACAAGAGGGGTGAAATAAATAACACTATCAGAACCAGGATCAGAACTAGATCAGAAACTAAAACTTGCAAAGTTTCAATACCTCGTGACGTTTTATGACCTGATCCTACCAAGTAAGGAGGATTAGAGTCAGAATTGGGATCATAACCCATTGGAGGTGGACTTTTTTTTGGAACTGAATTCTCACGCAAAAGTTAAATAGATGAGTTCATTTCTTGATCCAACTCTACAAACTTATCAAAATTAAGTGAATTCTCTTTGCACACTAACACTAGTTTGGAAATAATTAAAAGGGCGTGGGGAGGAAAACATCAAGCTCGACTCCACCTAGACCAGTAGGACAAGATCGAGCTAGCTGTGGAATTGACATGAAAAGGGCGTGAAATGAAAAAACCAAACTCATACGGCCTATCGATTTACATCAAAACTAGGACATCAAAAACCTTATGACCAAAACTCGTAAGATAGACAAAAACAAGATCAAAGGGATTCGAGAATAGATTGAAAATAGCCCAATCACTAGAATCCCTCAAAAAAAGAAAGCCCTAACCGAACTAGGGGATGGTGGAACAAAAATGTCACCAAAAATGGTGAAAACGATAGAAGAAAAACCAAAACAATGGGGAAAACAAAATGACAAACAAAAAATAGAAGAGGGAACTAGACAAAATAAAAAAATGACAAACAAGAAACCAATAGAAAGAAAGGAAACAAGCGAAGATCCATGGGAGAAGTCCCATGAATTCCTCAAGAACAACGAGGCAAACAAAAATGAACAGGAAAACAAAAAATGGAACGGGAGAAACCCACCTACCTCAAAATGCAACTAGAAAAGATTGACAATCGATAGGGATGCACTCACGAATGCACGCCTGCAACCAAATCACACTCCTCTTCGAGTTCTCTCAGCTCTTTGTTCAGTAAAATGCTTTGAGTAAGTGTAATGATCCAAATAACCTTGATTAAGGTTTTAAAAACTATTTCACGTGTGTGAGGAAGCTATAACTAATGCATTTAATGCAATTGGTCAGGGGCGGAATTAGAGTGAAATCAAGTACACAACCAACGTGTGCATCAGAGGTAAAATGGGAGCGGAAGTGGAGTTGAGATAGAACTAGGAACTTTGTCAAAGTTCCATACTTCATTTTGGATTTGGCTCCAGTCCCACGGTAGGGAAAGGATAACAAAGAAAAGGAGGCAAGATCGGAATTAAATCCAAATCCGAAACTTGGAAAAGTTCTAGGTTCAGATCCTATTCCGGTTCCACTCTTGACAAAGGGAAAGAAAACCAACAGAAAAAAAAAGAAAAGAACAAAAGGGAAGCGAGACTGGGGAAAAGCCCATCTTGAAACATAACACAAAACGAGACAAAACAAAAGAAAATAAACGAGAGTGGGATTGGAACGAAATCTAGACTCAAAATTTTTGCAAAGTTCTGGGTCTAGTTTCCATCTCGGTTCCACTTACGCAAAAGGGAAAAGAAACACAAAGGGGAAGAAAAAAAATAAACCTAGGGAGAAAATAAACCCAAGAGCAAGAGACAAACATGACAACAAAGAAAATGACATGACAAGAGATGGGGCTGGGACCAAAACAAAAACCGGACTAGGAACTTTGCAAAAGTTCTAAGTCCAGTTTCGGACCACATTCTGAACCCATAAAAATAAAAGGAACAAGGTCTTAGGAAGAAAAAGAAAAAATTCTAAGACAAACAAAAAAACCAAGGGAAAATGAACACAAGGGGGGCCCATTTTGACCAAAAAAAAAATGGGGTGATTATGCAAGGCATAACGATTGGCGACTTGGCTGGGAAAATGGTTTACTGATTTTCAAGATACTAAAGAATTCAGTCACCTAGAACCTCTGGTTCATGTACATTTTAAACTTTAGTATGATTAGTTATGGCAAACAAGGTTGAATTGGAGTCTCAAATGTAAATCAGCAATAACCACATTGAATTCGAGTGTGTGCATGTATGGTGTATCCATTCCAATAAAGGTTCTTCTCATCGTGAAATAGTTGTATTAAAGATTTAGGCTATGTGAGTTGAATCTTGATGACTATCATGTAATGATATCCTGGGTATTGCTCCACTGCTAGACATGCATCCATAGCCCTGATAGAGATACCTCTAGTTCTTTCAAAGTATTGCTCTACTGTTAGCCAAGCCTCCATAGCCCCAGTAGAGATACTTGAATTACCCTTCTCATATTGAGTTTTTCCATCACTTAATGGTTCTATTTTCTTTTCTTTGTATAGGCTTACTTGAATAATTTCTCTTTTCATATTTTCCTCAATACTCATATATATTATTCTGAAATTTGGGTTGAGAACTACAATGGATTTCATGACAGTGTTAGGACTCAAAATTTTCACCTAAATACAAAATGAAATTACCCTAAGACAAATAGGCCTCCATGTAAATAGATGTTTCTATCTATTCTGTGACAAATTCAACCGTGGTCTATTAGATTTCTTACAATACACTTGCTTGTTCTTAACCTTTCAGGATACTACTTAAAAGGACATAATACACAGGTCTTGAGACAAAAAATTTGACAAACATGCTTGAAAATACCTAAACCAACTTCTCTCCTAGTACCACTAGCTTACAATGAATAACCACTATGTATTTTGAAATAGAGCAAATCAAAAATCACCCCAAGACACAAAAACAAAAACACAAACCGCAAGAACAAAACAAAACAAAAAAACAAACAAATGAGCCAACTAATTACATATGTACAACCAAACAAGACATTAGACACTCATGGGCCAAAATAGTGCTTGATAAACTGCTCATTGATAGGAAATGGAATAGGCTCTCCTATTAAAGTGCTCAATTGAAAGGCATTTTTTCCGAGGATCTCGACAATTTGGTAAGGACCCAACCAAAGTAGGTCAAAATTTTGATGGTCTCCTTTCTTTTCCTTGGATTATCCCATACTAGTACCAGGTTTGATATCCTAAAAGCTTTGATTTTTTCTCTTTTGTCAAACCAACATTTGACAACATCTTGATGTTTAGAAAACTATAGTAAAGTAGCATCTCATTGCTCCTCCAGATTCAATAAATTGGTTAGCCTAACCTCTATCCTATCATCATTTGAGTAAAATTCTTGCATGAACCTAAGAATAGGTATCTGTAAATGGATAGGAAAGACAAGGTCTTGGCCATAGACTAACTTGAATAGCAAGTTTCCTAAGGTGGCCTTGATTTGAGTTCTATCTGCCCATAAGGAAAATTTGAGTTGAGTATGCCAATCCCTAGGATTACTTTCTAACAGTTTCTTAATTACTTCCAATAGATTTTTATTTGTAGACTCAGCTACTCCATTTCCCTGTGGGTAGTAATTAGAAGAATATTTTAACACAATTTTATGCTCATATGGCCATTGAAAAAATTTTGTAGAAGAGAAAGCAGGGCCATTGCCACATACCAAGGAAAATGGTATTCCAAACCTAGTAATGATGCATTTGTTAAGGAATTTGATGATGACCTCAGTGGTGCTATTCTTATAAGGTTGAGCTTCAATCCAGCGTGTACAATAATTGGTTGCCATCAAAATAAATTTGTGACCTGCAGTAGAATTGGGGTTAATTACCTTGAAAAAATCTAATGCCCATTGGGAAAATGGTCTTACCTCATATACTGGTTATAGGGGCATTGCTGGATTGCATTCCCTAGATGCAGAAGTCTGACATGTATGACATGTCCTCGCATGTTGTTGAGCACCATGGAACACATGGGGATAGTAGTAACCTGACCTCAAAATTTGGTGAACCATGGAATCAGTAGAACCATGTCCAGTACCAGGTCTACCATAAAATTCCATTATGGCTTGTTTTGCTTGTTACTAATCAAGGCAGCATAGATAGACACCCTCAATTTTCTTTGGTATAAAGCTCCCCCTTTGAGCATGTAGTGGGAACTCTTCATCTTGAGTGCTCTCCTCTGAGTGGCGTTCATCCCATCTAGGCATTTGTTATTTAACAATAGAAAGATCAAATCAACATGCCAAGGATGACTTGTAAATGATTGTATTGTATACTACTGATAGGTAATCTTAGTATCAACATCTACCATTTCCTTGGATAATCCTTTTCCTCTAACTAGCTTCATTAGGTGGATTTCAAGGTCAAAATATTGTAAGATTACCATCCACTTTCCTCATCTCTCCCCCAGTTCACTCTGCATAAGAAGGGACTTTATAGCAGGGTCAGGAACTATGGCAGCAATTTGATTGCGGAGGATATAGTGCTAGAACTTCTTGACAACTCTCACTAGTGTAAAATCCTATTTCTCCAAAGGTGGATATCTAACTTTGGCATTCTTGAACAGAGAAATCATAAAAAAAATTGGCATTTCATCTCCTTCACTCTTTCATTGTGTCAAAATAGTAGCACAAGAATGGTCAGATGCAAAGAATATATATAAAAAGGCTTCAGATAATCAGGGCTAGTTAAAATTGGTGCCTCTAATATAGACTGTTTAATATGTGAAAGTGCAGATTTGGCCTCATTGCTCCACTCAATCTTAGAATCCTTCTTCATCATTTTGTTGAGGGGTTTGATGATCTCTACAAACTCAGTTATAAATTTCCACACAAAGTTTATCTTCCTGAAAATGGATCTCATCTCCTTTTTGCTACCAGGCATGGTCAGTTTCAAAATGAATTCCACTATGTTTGGGTCAATAGAAATTCCCTTCTCTGATATTATGCGACCTAGAAATTTTCCTTCTGAAACTCTAAACACACTTTTTTGGATTGAGGGAGACTCCATAACTTATGCATTTTTGAAGGAGCTTTGATAGGTCTGCAACATGGTTTTCTCTATTCTTTGAAAACACAGTCAAATCATCCATATATATAATAATACACTTACCTACCGGATCCTTGAATTCCACATCCATCGCTCGCTGAAAGGTGGCTCCAACGTTGATGAGACCAAATGACATCCTCTGATAAGCAAATGTTCCCCACTTGGTAGTGAAGGAAGTTTTCATCCTATCCTCATAGTTGAACATTACCTAATTGTATCTTGAATATACATCGAGGAATGAGATCATTTGTGAACCATTCACTATTTGCAGCACCTCATCGAGGGAAGAGGATAATTGTCTTTTTTTGATGCTTTGTTAAGGTTTATAAAGTCAACACATAACCTAATTTCTCCACTCTTTTTATGAACAGGGACCAGGTTGGCAACCCAAGTTGAATGTATCATTGGAAAGATTATCCTTGCTAATAGCAACTTCTACACTTCCTTCTGAATTAATGGCTCAATCAAGGCATTCATCGGACACTGCTTTTGGTGGAAAGGCTTTGCTTCAAGTTTCAAGGGGATAGTATATGTTATTACTGAAGTGTCGAAGGTTTTCAAGTCTTCGTACCCCCAAGCTATCCTTGCTATGTTTTCTTTTTAATGTTGGCAAGATTTTCTCTCAAATGTGTTTGGGGAAGGTTTTTCCAATGAACACATTTCTCTCAAGGCTTGAATCTGCCAAGTTAACTGACTCATATTTTCCTTTGTCACTTTCTGTAGGTAACCTTTCATGAGCTCGAGGATTAGAATCAAAGATTCTTTCCAGTGCCACCATTCCCTTGGGAATATTGTTGGTTTTTAGGTTAATTATCCCTTCTAGATCACAATTTTTGAGATCCTAGTCTCCTTTATCTTTGTCTGATTCATCTATAATATGTCCTTCGAAGACATCCAAACTGGCCAAGAAGGAAAGTATGTGCTGGTCATTATCGAAAACCTAAAAAATTGCAAACGTTATCAGGAATGGCGAGGATCGAGACTAACTCTACTAAGAATCTTTTCAATTTAAAGTCTTGCATGGGTTCCAAGGTACTAACAACAATAGCAAGTGCATCCACAATCTGATTGTCCTCTCTGGGAATCAATTTGATTCCAAAGGCATCAAAGTCCTCTATCAGATTCCATACCCTATTTTTGTATCCAACTAGCCTCTTGTTATGGCATGTGTATTGATTATGGACTTGCTTAGAAATGACCTCAGAATCTCCCATGACTGTCAGAGCTGTAACCTTTTTTTGATGTGCAAACATCGATCCTCTAGCTGGTGCTTCATACTTTGCCACATTATTGGTAAAACTGAATTGCAACTGGTAAGAAGAAAAGTATGTTTTCCCTTTTATATTTGTTAGTTCAACTCCCACTCCACTCCTTGATTTAGAATTAGAACCATCAAATTTGAGGACCCACAATTGATTCGGGGTGGGTATTTCTTTCTTAGGACAATCCGTGGGTAAATGTTCACAAAGAATAGGTGGCATATCGAACTAGTTTAAGACTTCTAGACACGAGGAGTGATGTGAATTGACTACAGACTTGCTTAA
Organism: Sequoia sempervirens; assembly: GCA_007258455.2. Taxonomy (NCBI): domain Eukaryota; kingdom Viridiplantae; phylum Streptophyta; class Pinopsida; order Cupressales; family Cupressaceae; genus Sequoia; species Sequoia sempervirens. The sequence continues at coordinate 115,015,173 of VDFB02000003.1, read as the reverse complement.
AAATGACCTTAGAAGCTCCCATGACTGTCAGAGTTGTAACATTTTTTTGATGTGCAAACATCAATCCTCTAGCCAGTGCTTCATACTTTGCCACATTATTGGTACAACCAAACTGCAACCTGTAAGAAGCAAAGTATGTTTTCCCTTTCAATTTTTTTAGTTCAACTCCCACTCCACTCCCTGATTTAGACTAAGAACCACCGAATTTGAGGACCCACAATTGATTCAGGGTGGGTATTTCTTTCTTAGGACGAGCCATGGGTAATTGTTCACAAAGAATAGGTGGCAGATTGAATTGGTTTAAGACTTATAGACATGAGAAGTGATGTGAATGATGATTGTCAAGGGTTTCACTCAGATTCAGAACTTGTGTAGATACTTCTTCTTCAATTTGATCTTGATTAGTGGTTTTACAGTCGGTTATTATTTTTAACAAACCTTTGGGAATCAGAAGGTTGATAGGGGTAGGTGTATTAGATAACTCTTGAGATTTTACAACCTCTTTTCCCAAGGCAGATGAAACCTAAGTCTGTCTGATTGGGGGAAGGACTTCTTCCTATGTAGTATGGGTTCATGTCAAAATAGTGGCATCTCTTGCCTCAAATGAAAACTGATTAAGGGGTGTTTCAAGGTGGCCTTCACAAGTTTCCTCGGACTGACATACATGGTTCAAAATGTCGACACAAGGTTGACACGTCAACTCATAATGACTTTGGTAATGAATTTTGCACTAGTTATGGAGTAGCAAGCTGCATAGATCAATTTCTTCTCCTAGAACCAACCTATCTTGTTGCATTTTTCTAATTAAAAATTGTTGGTTGACAGTAGTCATGGGGTCACTATGCTCTAAAGGTTGTAGGTTATCAAGATTTAACATCAAAAAGGTCATGATTTCCTCTCTCCTATATACTCCTATCTCAATTTCAAAGTAAGCTACCTCGTTAGGACAATCATACTCAATAATCATATGTTTGAGATGAGGCTCACTTTCAATCCTAATTTGTGTTGCTACCCCTTTCCATGGTAGCCACATATTTGAAAAGTTCAAAGATAGGTAACCCCTGATGCTTTTCATCAAATCCTGGCTTAGAAGCATGTCGTACGTCTCAGAGATATCAACTACTTGGATATCCATATAAGTTTGAATCCGTGGGTTTGATCCAACTTGTACATGAATATTTTTTAATTCCCCTACCACATTAACCTCAGATTTTTCTAACTGTATTACCTTCTTATGGGTCTGAACCGGATTTAAACCCAAATTTTTACAAATGGAAAAGGGCATGACATTACCTAAGGCTTTGGAATCCAAGAGGTAGTTATGCAAATTATTTCTGAATATTCTCAAGCTTAGAAGGAATGGTGGGGTCCCTGTCTTTCCTTTCTACATAACTGTGTTCATATCAATAGTTGGAGTCACCTTATTCCTCCCTTTTGACTTATCTACCTCTTCCAAAGCTCTCAACACAATGTCACGTTGAGCAGGGAACCACTTTAGAATATCAAAGAATGACAACAAAGTCTTTTGTTTTTGCATCTCTAAAATAAAATAAAATTCCATGTCATTCTTCATTTGATATTTAGGAACAAAAGATGAGTTACTTTTATTTTGAAACTCAAGTGGGCCTTTCGGTGGAGGCGGGTTATTGTCAGCATTCTAATTGGGTGGAACTATAGTGTTCGGAGGAGCAAATGTGGTGAATGGGCCTTTATTATGGTTCCTCAGGAAATGACCTCCTTTGGATTGGAAAGCTTGAGCATCATATACATCTTCTTCTAGTTCATTTTCCTCTTGTCTGGGGAAAGGAGGTTCTTCGTCAAAGATTTCATAAGCCATGGATGTATCTGTGGATCCACCATTCTTGTTGGGAGCACCCTATAATGGAACATCGACTTGTGCAATCTTAACCATTTTCTCCATTTCAGGACAATTGACTTTAGAATGTGTTGTAGTGTCATGTAGCCTACACCAATTTGTCATGAAATTAAGATCTGCAACATTTGTAGTGTGTGGTTTGTCATCACCAGATTGATAGTTATGGGAAACTCCCCCATTGTTAGGCCCAGTGTTCCATTGTCTATTGTTATTGGACCTATGGTTATATCCCCTATTTTGGTTCTGGTAATTTTGATTGGGGGAATTATGATTTTGAAAGTTCCTTTGGTTATGATTGGCATTCTAATTGGAATAACTACCCTGATTGGAATACCCTCCCTGGTTTTGGTAATTTTGATTTTGGTTTTTATTTTGAGGGGGGTTGTATTTGAGCTGTGCCATCTCATTGGTCACTTGAGATAATGCTTTCTTTAGAGTTTCTAGCTCTGTTGTCAGATGAGATGTACGTTCTTTTTCTATAGTGTTTGCAGCAGACGTATGTGTTACAAGGTTGGACCCTCCAGCGTGATTATGAGAATTTTGAGTTTGCTATGAGGGGTTAGGGGTTTGGCCACTAAAGAATAGTTGCTGAGATGGAGCTTGTAGCTCAGATAAAGGGTCGTATGTAGAGTGAGACATCCCCGGGACTATATTAAATAGCGGGGTAGGATTAGGCACCTGGGAATATCCTAGAGGAGGGGAAATCCCTCCTAGACCTCTTGATTGTGAACTAATCTACTACTGGAGTTTAATAGTAAGGTGGTAAACTTTGGAAAGAGAATTAATGTCATTTGCATTGTATTTTCTTTGCAAAAACCGGCCAATCAGAGGATCTATAGATTTCAGGTAGGCTTGGATAGCAATATTTTTAGCCACCAAGTATGGGTCTTGTAATCTCCTGTACATCCTCTGAAATATGGTATTAAATAGAGGTAACGGTTCATGTGGCTCTTTCCTGATAGTGGTGAATTGATGGTATAAGATTGTGGGATCAACATAAACCCGAAACTTGTTAATGAAGGCATCTTCTAAGTTTGTCCAACTCAGGACTATCCAGTAGGTAGATTTAGATACCAGTTATAAGTCATGTCTCCCAAGGAATAAGGAAACAACCTACATGCAACATCATGGTGAGAAATTTGAGCTCAAGTACATGCATCTTTGAATGCTTGTATGTGCTCTTCAACACTTCGTGACTCTCCATGAGCATATATGGGGAAAAATTTCTCAGGATTTTTGGGCATTTCGTGTATGCCACTGGGAATGACTCATAGTGACGAAGGGTTATTAGCAAAGAACACCATAGGTGGTGGTGGATTTGGTTGTACCAACCGTGGTATTGGTGGAAATCTAGGTGGAGTAAGTGGTCGTGTTGATGGTGGTGTGATCAAAACCCTATGGGCTCTGGGCCTAACAGGGGTTTGGAGTTCAGCTAATGGTTCTAGATTTGCAGCAAATTTAAGAACTCTTTCAAACATTTCTGGTGAAAAGGACCCAATTTGAGCTAGTTTGTTCCTTCAGGCCCTCCTTCTAGCACCAGTTTCATTGATGGTCAATGTAACACAACAATGTTAAACAAAATATTTCTACTCTATTGCTCCTAAAAAAGATAAACAACCTAAAGCTACCTATCTTCCAAGGTCTCTGTAGTTGGTTCTCAACTATGTTGATGTTGTTCAATGGCCTATGCAACTGTAATATTCAAGGGGCTTGTTGGTAAAGGGATACAAACTGTATAGTACAAATCAATCTAATGTTTGGGGGTGTAAATAAATATCGAAAGATAGAACAGAGCTCATGACAACAAAACATAAATGTAGATTTCCTTTAATTTAGACATACAAACTACATAATGATCCTTCCTTTCAAACAACTAAACCATAAAATGATTTAATCTATAGAAAAATCCATACCATTGCATTCTTTCATAGTGAAAATTCAAGACATACAATCATTCACCATTCATAAACTTCAAAATCAAACAAGAACATATCACCAACTCATCATTGAAATTAATAGATCAATAAACACAAAGAAATCTCATTCACAAATAATTCAATGGAAACAGTTTCAGATTCAGAATCTTCTATTTAATTTCATCAAATAAGATACATTTATGCACAACATTCACTAGCATATGAATGACCATTGTTCATTGGCATCACCATTAAAACTAATTCTAGAAAATAACATGAATTGTATTGAAAACTATAAAAATGTCTAAGTATCTTTGCATAAAAACTGTAAAAATTTATAATAACTGTGAAAATTCTCCTAAAATTCTCCTTAGGCAGCTAATCCTTCTTCAATTAGCCAACCTTTACAACATGGAGAGAAAAAATACACATGGACAAGTCCTAACACTAATTCCTCCAATCAAAAAATTGAGATCCACCAATTAGGGAGCAACTGGAGCTGCATGAGATGACTGCCCATCATGATCTTCAGTTCAATTTTTGATGACCCTGTATTAAAATTTGATGCAAAAGGAGAAGGTTGAACTGTTGGGGGATCTTTATTTGAACTGGTGTCATGTTCTTGAAAAGTAGGAGGGAGTTGCCCAGCTGGCCGTACCATCTGATGCTTCATTCAAAAAGGATGTTTCATAGACACCTCACTCGTCTGTCTTCTATTCAAGTAAATACTCATCATAATAGTCTAATACTTATCTAAGCATGTCCATATCTGACCCATCTACCCAAGTATCTTCAAACTTTATTCTTTTCAAGTCAACAAAGGTGAACTTCTACATATCATCCAATTTGGCAAGCTCCTTCCGAGCAATCTTTACTACCTCTTTGATGTCCATGAACTTGTCAATTAATAAGTCATCACCATCATCTCCCTTCTGCATTTCCTCTTGAAATGTATTATCCCATTTGTTCCTTAACTCATCAAGAGGGAAACCATCCTTACCAAGGACATCTTCATTCACCATCATAGCTATGATTGCTTGCAACTCCACAATTTGATCTATCAAATCCTTGCAAGATTGTTGTACCTCATTTATATGGGAAAAAATAAATAAAGTACTGAATCTGATAATGTTGATAGTTTTATCAATGAAATCCTCATTACCTTCTTCAAGGATAGATTGTTTCAAGAGTGTTTGTTGAGGCAATTTATTAATTTCTTTCAACTTCCTCACATGCTCTCTGTATTCTTGTTCTTGCTTCCAAAGGATCTCAGGATATGTAGTCATATCATTGGCTAATTCCAATGCTTCTTTATGAACCTTGTGGCTTTCAACAAGAAATTCATCCACTTCTTGGTTCAACCTATTAGTCCACCTATCCAACATATTTACCTTGCTTCTCATCTCAACAAGGTCATCAACTTTTTTCTTGGTTAACAAAATTGGTGTTTGCGGAGCAACAAATTGTATAGAAATAGGAGAGGATAGGTCCTTTAAGAACCTAAGCAATTGATCCAATTGAGCTTTGAGCTCATCTTTCCTTTGTTTATCCTTTATCATCTTGGACTTAGTGGAAGATGCTACAATACCAATCAAGTCCATTTGCTGGTTTCTTGTAGGCCTTCCCAAGTTTACAGTACCCAGTTGATAATTACTCAACTACATCTTTGATCCATGCTTGTCCACCATAGGAATGGAACATTCATCTAAAAACTCTCCAACATCTATCAGTTTGGTGGAGTGAAGGATTCTAGCCTTTTTCTTGGGCCTTTCCTTCTCAATCTCTTTCATCATATCATCCTAGTTTAGGGGCTGGGGTTAGACTATCTATTTCTTTTCTAGGTTGAGCTTCAACCATGTTGGGGTAGTAGGAGGAGTAACCACTTGTTGTGAAGAAGTGGTAGAGGAGAGAGGTTTCATAAATGTTACCTTAGGTTGGGAATCAACCTCTTGTTGTTGCTCCTTTCCTACCATTTCCTTTGCAATCCTGTCAACTTCAACTTTCTCTCTTTCCTCCTCCAATCTCCTCTACTCTAACATGTCATCTATTTGTTTCTCCAATTGCTTAACTCTCTCCCACATTTTGGTTGCTTCTTGCTCTTGCTTGGCTTTTTCTTCTACCTCCAACTTCTTTAGCAAGAGCTCTTCTTCATCCTTTTTCCTCTGGACCTCCTCTGCAGCCTTGGCCTTGGCTTCAAGGTCCTCTTTTTCTCTCCTCTGAAGGGCCTTTTTGTCTTCAAGTTCATGAATCTTTTGCAAGAGGGCCAACTTCTCCCTCTCTACATTGGATTTCCATTCACTTTATTTTTGTTGTTGTAGGAGGTCTTCCTTCTCCTTGTGCTACCTTGCAAGCTCTTTAGTCTTTGCTATAGCTTCATCCTCTTGTTTCTTTGCAAGTGCCTCAACTTGTGCTTTGGCATCAACCTCCTTCTTTTCATCCTTAAAAAAATTCCACTAGTCTTCTATAGTTAAAACATGCTTAGTTCCAACATCCTGAATGTCCTCAACAGATGCAATTATAAGAGACTCATGGTCTGATTGTGTGTCATCTGAATTAGTGTCCACATCATGGATCTCAACCTCTTTTTGTTTGTATTTCTCAACTTTCTCATGAAGGCTGCTTGCAGGTACTTCCCTAGTGGACTCCTCTTGGAGGGAAGGCTGAGATGAATCTCCTTCTCTAGCAGCAGTAGCTTCTACACCTTGTGATTCATGAGTTTCTTGAATAGGCATTCCTAGATCAACATCTCCTCTAGAGCTAGGAGGAAATTACTCCAATTGTTCTTTAGGAGTTGTCCTCCTCTTTATTCTTCAGTATCCTTGGGTGCATGCTTCTTTCCTTTTCTTTGAGAATTGAGCTTCTAGCTCCTTGATCCTCATGACCACCCTTTGAATACTTCTATCCATCACTATTCTGGAAGGTTGTTTTAATTTCAATGAATTTTTCCTCATCCCAATTTATTGGGTCCAAGCTTTTGGTACATATATTCTCAGCTTCATGCCTGGGGTCAAAAACCACACCATCATCTGATAGTGTATCAAGTATATCTTTCTTTACCCCATATTCAATCATCTGTAGGATGGTAAGCCTTTCATAATTTCTTTTCCTAACATCATAATCATCTTGCAAATCAATCCAAAAATCCTCTAACAAGTTAAAATGCTTATAAAAAATAGTAGGAGCTATGCCATTCATCTTGTGCTCCGGGTCAAAATGTTTCCTTGATGTATACAATCCCAAGTTTAGATATCTTAACTCTTCACATACTACCTTTGCAGCCAAATTGTGAGCAGAGTAGTATTCTCTCAACTTCATGGGGAATTTGTGGCATCTAGGCTTGTGTTTGTTTGCAAATTTTGTATTAACTCCCGTAGCCTGATATATGAACCCCAAAAGCACAATCCTATCACTGTAACATCTTGGCAGTTGATGAGGATGTCCATCAAAGCCTGCCAACATAAAATAAGAGAACTTGGGGTATTGGATGTACCAATGTCCCCATTCGGAAATGAAATCCATAGCCTCTCTACTCATCTTGTATCCAACATCTCATGTCAACCAGTTGATGATAATATAGAGGAATGCATCATTAACCCTTCTATAGTGCAAGTCTGAGGTTTGAAAGGTCAGTTGATCATAATGCTCCCATGCCTTATTTTTCCTAGGAGCCTCTCATAATGTGCCCACTGCATTCAATCCCAGGAATATGCCCCTTCTTGCAACTGAATATGTGACATAAGAAGTCATGAAGAAATTCTTGGTTTGCCCCACCTTGAGCATCTGGTTGTCAAGTTATCTGATAAAATTATACCCTAATCAAATTGTTTCCTACCATCCAAAATGGTTTGAATAAATGGAAACATTGATTCCTTGAAGTATGTAGAGTCCTTCTTTCCAAATACCTTGGAAAGCATCATGATTAGGTCATCTATATCCTTCTTGAAGTCTCCCCTCTTGGGCTGTTCAGGAACCTTGGCTAGGGACTTCTTCTTAGTTCTCAACCACTTATTATTCACGTGGGACCTATTAGCTTCCTTGTCCCTGTTGAAAAACTCCAATTCCTATGCCTCAGTCAATTGCTTGGGGTTCTTGGGGGTAGGTGCATTAAACAAGAACCTCATCATTTGAGGGGGTAGATCAATGATCACATTCCTTTGGAGGTCCAAACATTGTCTGGATAAAGGATGTATTCCCCTGCTGTTGTGAGTATAAGTTTTGGGCATTGGACTTATAGGGGGAAGAGTGTAACATGTGCCATCCTAGATTGGGCTATTCTTTTAGTCCTTCCACTCACATATGCACATAAATTTTCCACAATCAACTCTTCACAGTTGAATGGGCCTATATTAGTGTCTGTTATGTTTTCCCATTCTGAATCTAGCTTACTAGCTATAATAGTAGCATCTTGATGTTTGTATCTCAAGGTGTAGGGAAATTTCTCCACCTTGATCTTCTTTGGTTTTGCTCCCTTTGAGCTTTCTACAACTTGCCCTTCTTTTTGTGAAACTTACTTTGATGCTCCTAATATTATTTATTCCTACAAGAAAAGCTTGGATTAAACCAAAAAAAGGTATGAAAATCATCATTACAAGTGTTATCCTTTCACACTTCTCTATTCTTCCCTAGGTAACCCTCCATACTTAGTGAAATTTTAAACCTATCGAGAGCGGAATTGGGAGAAAATTAGGAACGAGAGGTGTGAAACAAATAACACTACCAGAATCAAGACCAGAACCAGATAAAAAATTGGAACTTGAAAAGTTTCAATACCTCATGACGTTTGATGACCCAATCCCTCCAAGTTGGCAGGATCAGAATCGAAATCGGGATAAGAACCCATCAGAAGCAAACTTGTTTTTGGAACCGAATTCTCACACGAAAGTTCAATGGATGAGTTCATTTATGGATTCAACTTTTCCAACTTATCAGAATTAAGCGGATTCTCTCTGCATGTCAACACTAGTTTGGACATGAATTAAAAGGACGCGGGGAGGAAAACATCAAGCTTGGCTCCTCCAAAACCAACAGGACCAGATCGAGCTAGCTAGGGCATTGATGTGAAAAGGGCACAAAATGCAAAACCCTAACTCATACAACCCGTAGACTTACATCAAAACTAGGGCATTGAAAACCCTACAACCAAAACCCTTAAGATAAAAGAAAACAAGATTAGAGGGCTTCGAGAAAATATTGAAAATAGTCCAAGCACTATAACCCCTTAAAAAAATAAATCCCTAATCAAAACTAGGGCACAGTGGAATGAAAACGCCACCGAAAATGGAAAAAATGACAGAAGAAAAACCAAAAAAATGGGGGACACAAAATGAAAAACAAAAAATGGAAGAGGGAACCAGATGAAACAAAAGAATGACAAACAAGACACCAACAACAAGAAAGGAAACAAGAGAAGATCCATGGGAGAAGTCTTGCGAACACGCGAAGAACAACAAGGCGAACAAAAACAAATGTGAAAATAGAAAATGAAATGGGAGAAACCCACCTACCTCAAAATGTGACTAGAAAAGGTTGAAAATCGATAGGGATCCACTCATGAACGCGCGCCCGCAACCAAATTTCACTCTTCTTCGAGTTCCCTCATCTCTTTGTTCGTTAAAATTCTTTGAGTAAGTGTAATGAGCCAAATAACCTTGATTAAGGTTTTAAAAACCATTTCGCGTGTGTGAGGAGACTATAATTAATGCATTTAATGCAGTTGGTCGGGGGCAGAATTAGAGTGAAATCGAGTACACAACCAACGTGTGCGTCAGAGGTAAAATAGGAGAGAAAGAATAGTTGGGATAGAACCAAGAACTTTGTCAAAGTTCCATACTTCATTCCCAATCTGGCTCCGATCCTACGGTAGGGAAAGGAGAAAAAAGAAACTAGGGTGGGATCGAAACCGAATTCAGATACGAAACTTGGAAAAGTTTTGGGTTCAGATCCTATTCCGGTTCCGCTCCTGACAAAGGGAAAGAAAACCAACTGAAAAAAAACAAAAGAACAAAAGGGAAACAAGACCGGTGCAAAGCCCATACCAAAATAGAACACAAAAAAAGACAAAACAAAAGAGAAGGAAATGGGAGCGGGATCGAAACAAAATCCAAACATAGATTTTGCAAAGTTCTGAGTCCAATTTCGGTCCCAGTTTTGCTTCCACAAAAGGGAAAAGAAACATAAAGGGGAAGAAAACAAAAGAAACCAAAGAGCACAAGAAAAAAAAGACAACAAAGAAAACGATGGGGCTAGGACCAGAACAAAAATCAGACTAGGAACTTTGCAAAAGTTCTAAGTCTAGTTTCGCCCTACGTTCTGAACCCGCAAAAATAAAAGGAACAAGGTCTTAGGAAGAAAAAGAACAACTCCTAAGACACAAACAAAAACACCAAGGGAAAATGAACACAAGGGGGGACCATTTTGACCAAAAACAAAATGGGGTGATTATGCAAGGCATAATAGATCTGATAGACATCCTCGAGAATGATGGTCATCTCCCCACAAGGCAGCTATAAAGATGACGTAGTGGTATCCCACCACTCCATTAGGGCTATAAGCATCCTCTCGTGGTATCTCATCTTTGGCATGGTAAATATGTGCTAGAGACTGACCTGCTTGAGGTGTGTGACCTCACCATCTATCAGACGGTCCCTTTGCTAGTGAACAAGTTGGTATGCTTGCCCTCATGGATGCTCCCAAATATTTGGATACTCTTGCAAAAAGTGAAAAATTTTAAGTCAGAACATCAAATTTCATTATGAAAACAAAAAATTACATAAGACCTATGTGTGCCACACAAACATTTGTACGCCATGCATGTGTCCTTGACCACCATAGCTGCCTTAAGGATGCTAGCGTGTCCCTGAGATGACAACACAAACTCAAGAACTTGGCATAGACTATGGATGACAACACATTTTTTGGACGTAGGCGTAGAAAAAAGACGTCTTCACACCTTGCCAACTAGAAAAGTGCTAAAAATAAGCTAAAATTCATAGAAAACAAGGCTTAGAGGCCTACCTGGTCCACCTCATGACCCTCAGTGATGTCCTCGCACAGCTGCTCCAACCTCGATGCCTCATACTCCCTCCTACTAGGCATTTGCTAACTTTTATCTCACAAAAGTCAACAATTTGCTCACAGTGAATAATTAAAATTACCCTTCTAGGGGCCCACCTAGGTATATATAGGCCCCCTGGGGCCCATTTTTCCTAGAGTTTGTGGCTCCCCAACTTCTCTTGAATGTATCCCAACAAGCTAGGGGAAAACTCAGGAGGGGGCATATAGTCACCTCTTGATCATATTTTTCCTCTGAATCGATGACTTTTTCTTGATCATTCTTCTCTCTGTTATACCTTCTAATTTTTCGAGGCTGACCCAAAATTTGAGTTTTGTAGGTTGCAATCTTGAATGATTTTCCATGACCATTCTATCACTATTTGTTGAGCTCGAATTTTTGGGGCACCTTCAGTACTGGTTAGCTAGACTTCGGTGGACTCTGTGGTCCCTTTTTTTTGGCATGTAATTCTGTGAAATTCAAAATTCGGGTGAAATTTTTCTTCTCTACTTTAGTGAGGTTGATTTTTTCCAAAATTGAGCCCACTAAACGGGGGAAAAATGTAATGTTGCAAAATTTCACCTAGGGGAAATTCCACATTTTTGCATTTTTTCCTAGCATTTATGACACCTTAGAGCATTAATGAAAAAAATCCCATGAGTCAGAATTTTGTGATTCTGACTCCATGCGGACTTGTGGTAGAGCAACATAAGCCTAATGACACATTTCCCAGAAATCTAAGCTCTGGAAACCTACACGACACGTGGATGTCTGTGCGGCATGCTAGCATCCTGATAGTTTTCTGAGTTTGAAACAGAGAATCTGGAATCCTTACTCTTTTGACACATGTCCTAGGAGTTGGATTTTAGATGTAACAACTCTTTTTCGCCCTTACATGCATTAAAAACCCCTTTCTTTCTCTCAATTAGGGTTGGAAGTCATTCAATCATGCTCTCTTACTACTTGCTCCAGTCTTGAGTTCTCTTCATCTTTGATAGCAACACTCTCACAAGTGAAGCCATGTTAGACTGGGGTCCCTCTAGTAGCAACAACTCTCAAGCAAGCACTCAACGATGCATCCATGTGCTTTGAAGAGGGTCTAGACCTATGGGTAACACTCTCTCTCTCTTTCACTTTCCTTGTTCATTTACTATCTCTTGGTGTAGGTTTTACTCTTGAGCGGGTTTTTCTTTCACCACACGCTTTGTCTACTTCATTTACACTCCTTTCAAACTTGGCTATCCGTGGAGGTGGGAACACCAAAACAAGGGTCTGACTAAGGTAGACCCCTATACAGCCCCAACCTTTTCCCCTTGTTCTTCTGTGTGTAGGTGCAAAGTGGAGCTTGGAGTGAAGGGTTGAACGTCTAGTAAAAGGTAAGCTCTCTCCAAGTCCCCTTGTATTTATCATGAGCTTTTGGATTTTGTTCATTTATTTCACTTAGTACATTCCAAACTTGAGCTTAGAAGTGGAACCTAGTTTTGTCCGCTTGAGCTCATGAGCCCTCTGTTGCTTAGGATGCTAGTGTGCCTTTTAGATGATAGTGCACTGCGTTGGTATCCTGAAACCTTGCTGCTATCTTTTGGCCGAGAGCTTGCTCATCTAAGGCAGAAATCTCAGGGTTTCACTCTCTTAGGATCTGAAATAGCCTTCTCTAAAACACAACTTGAGGTAAATTTTTTCTACATTTTCATTGACTTGTTTATGTTGAGGTGTATAAGGGCAGTTCATTCCCTAGTGATCTCTTGAGAATAAAGGGACCTGTGTGCAGCGAATCCCTCTTATATCACATACATCTACTTCTAGCCTTGGGCTAGGAACACCATTAAATAACCAAGGACAAACTTCCAAAATCACCAGGATAACTTCATCTGACACTTAACAAGCGTAGTTATATGAAATAATGTATTAAACATAGTAATATGTGTTGAAAACTTACTAACACACCTTCATACCCAAATGGCTCAATGTGTGTCTTTAGGCTATCAAATACCATGAATTTGAATGTCCAAGGTACCTCAATAAACATCCACCTAATGCCAAGGTACTAGGAAACACGATCACAAGACCACAACAAGCAAGGATAAGCAAAGCAAGAATACACTTAGTAGGTGGATTAGATCACATTTATCCATCTACTAGAAAATATATTCAGGCACGATGCAAATACAATTAGCCACATATTTAACTTCACTCATAGATCATATAATTCCATAAACATTTTCATACAAATATTTAAATACACTTCACTCAACTCCAAGAACATAGATATTTGCACACAACAAAGCCACCATATGAACACAAGAATTTCACAATAATTCTTAAATATCAAACAACATCTACTTCTATTTCATTATGAACAATATTCTTGATGCAATTTATTCTAATTAACATGAACATCGAGACTTAGCACACTCTCTGTCATCTAATCCCTTGTACATTCTATCATGGGTTTGTTATGAACATGATAGGGAACAATACATTACATAGAATAGGACCGACAATTTCAAACATTTAAAATGGCCACCACAAAGATAAAAATACAACCCTAAAGAAGAATTATCAGTTCCAATAATAAGAGTAAAACGAGTTCAATTGAAACACTAAATCAAACGTGACCAAGGATCATAAAATAGGTAGACGAAAAATTTGGTGACTAATCCGCTCATAAAAAAAATATTAAAATCTAATGTTGATCTACAATCAACAATGAAAGAGTTCATCAATAATGAAAATTTACACATCAAAGTGTGGAAACATGATTACATAAACTAAGTGACTAAGATTATCCACATTTGAGGGAGTGACAACTACTCGACACCTTGGGGAGCGTACCACACCCAATGTGCATTAGAGAGAGTATACTTAAACACAATACAAACATAATTCATCAACTTCACTCAATCATGCTAATGAGAAGCACACTAACTTAATGTACATCATCTAGACATGATCACATTATGATATAAGAAAGCATATGCAAGGTTCACTATGACATCCACAATTTCTATCCACACAAGGGTAGGTATTTTCCTAAGTACCACTTAACAAGGAATTTTATAATTGCATGCAATGACACACACATTAATCACATCATACATCACTACCACATGGTAAAACAACATGATATCCATGTATTTCATAGGGAACATTATAATTGAGGTTCTAAGATAAATTATCATAATGCTGGTCTAATAAGCATAATTCCTTTTATCAATTAACAATGCATTTCATGCAAGAGGAAAACAATTCCAAATACCTATCTAGGTTATTATGTGAATCACAAGGACATGATTTGGGAAAATAAGTTCATTTATCCAAATGTTCTATTATGACAATGCAACATTCCATCCATGCACTTATATGATCACTTCACAGATAAGATGAAACTTCACTAAGAATGAGCCACACAATGCATCATGAGAAATATTACCTTAGGAACACATTTTTACATTTTAGCCATAAGACATACCCACATTGATTTCAATGCATAAGTGACAAAAGACATTTCATAATACTCTGTCATGAGCCAAAACATTAACACCAATTCCAATCATGCATCAATATAATACATCCAAGGAGAGCACACAAGCATAACCAAGACCACTCAAAGTTCACCATGCATTCAAACTTAACATAATCAAGATATCAAGATATCCATCATACATGAAAACACCTCTCGAATTACTCAAGGGTCTAATTAACCCTCACCAGAAAGCATTTCTCAAGCATATCATAGTAGAAAAAATAGCAACAATAATTGCTACCAATATCATATTCACACATGCAAAAACCCAACCAAGGTTCTCACACAATGAGCAACTCAACAAAGACTGATCATTCCTTACTCGGGGGACTATCAACCAGGGGTATCTTTCCCTCCTTGTCAAATGCGTTAAGATCTAAGAGGAAATCTTCCTCATCAAAAAATCTATATGGGAAAAACATAACTCAGAGATCCCAGTGCTGCCAAAATGGCTATGAAATTATCTGGCATCAAGTTTTACATCTTGGCATAGTAGGCCAAGGCCCTAGTGTTTAACCTAGAGCTTTGATACCAAATGTAATGTACGAATTCCAAATTCATTACAAAATATAAATAATCAATAATGCCAATCATATTAACAAGAAATACTCATGATTACATCAGTACATGAGTAATAACTCCATGCATGCTATGATGTCATATGCCATCTTTCATACATGAACATAAGTACACGAGAAAATTTGATACAATAATTGACTTAGGAATTCCATTGCCAAGAAGTCACTAGAATCATCCACAATTTAATAGATGTACAAAGTGAAAGTACACATGCCATTAACAAGTGAATAAAAATGTGGAGATGTAAATAATAGTGTTTGACCTCCATTGACTCTCTCATAGTCATTTGCAAATCAATAGACAACAACATGGTCTAGACACTTTTTCCACCCAACCATGAAGCTTATGCGTCCCCGAAAAGTTCTTCTTGACTTGGAGAACCATCAACCCTGCACAAGATTCTTAGCAAAAAGAAATTGACAAATAGGATGGAATTTGGTGCATGCCTAGTATATCTACATGTATTTATATCATACTAGAACATGCTATGATTGATACTAGGATATGGAAAAGAGAAAAAATATATAATAAATCCATATTTTTCAATGGTCTACCGTTGGTCGGCCAAGCATATAGCCGTATATAGCTAATCTGAATAGAATAGGAAAAAGCAATCAACGCCCTCTGATAACTCATATTTGGCACCCGTCTCGAAAGGTAAAACTTTCCACAAACACTCATGAACATAGTAACATACATAATAATCATAGTAAGAAAACACTCATGATTATAGTACCACACATAATGATCACCATAATTAAATAAATACTCTTTACCTTTAGGCAACGATTATGTGCATCTTTCATTGTTCAACTTCTCATGCTTAAAACATTAAATTACGTTATCAACATGTGATTCCAACCTTTTAATTTTAATGCAAAATAACTATTGTCACATAGGTTAACTCTAAAATGAAGTAGTTTATTACATATGTGAGTATACATCAGACCCATATCACAGAGGAGATTCCTTCTTTTACCATTAGTTATTGTAAAATTGAAAAGTTGTCAAGAGTATTATTACAATTAGGAAACTAAAGGAACTTCCCTGATCTCATAACTTACTACAATAATAGCCAATAAATTATCACATTCTACAAAAATTGACATACCAAGAAAATGGGTATAAATATATTTAACATACACCATCATTCACACCCAAAGAGAATGCTACACTTCAATGCTTCAAATTGAAAAATACTTATAATTAGAAGGGTAGAGCAAACTCTTTTAATATCTAGAGTTTTTAGGAATTGATATTAGGCTTAGCAACTTTCAATAAATTATGATTAGGGATATGCAATTTTCATTCTAGAGGCTGATTGAACTAAGATTGAACACATGCAAGTCCAAGAAAGAAATGAAATGAACCTCTACTCCTACAAAAAAAAATGACATGCTATCTTACACTTATGAATTCACACACTAAAGTTTGATACTTATGACTAGTACTTGCATTTATCAAATAACCATCAACATCTAATTTGGAACAAAAGTATTCTAACCCCAAATCTTTGGTATAAATTTATTTATAAGGAACAAGGATAATTGAACATGGCATTATATAGGTTCAGCTAGCCTAAAACTTGTGCTAACAAAAAAGAATTATCAAAATGATGACTCTTGTTTGGTTACCAACGATTAGGGCTAAGTATTTAATGGTAAACTACCATAGAAATACCTTGATCCTAAACAAACTGTGAAGACACACTGAACAAATTAGAGATATGGTCATGTGCAAGCTCGATTAAACATAAGAAATTCCTGCTTGAATATAATTTTCTAGATACCAACCATTTCAGCATAACCGTCTTAATACATGAAAATAATGCAAACATTAGAAAAACAATGAATAGGCAAACAAAGCTTTAACACCATCCAATAGGGAAAAAAATTTAAATACCAAGGGCATATGAAAAAGTTTCAAAAAAAACTTCATAGCATAGATTAAAACTGGGAGCATAAAATAAGCGTAGATATGATTAATAGTGTTTGATCAAATAACAGATTTAACTGCCACGCCAGAATGGGAAAGGATTAAAGAATAAAAGCTTTTACCCCCATTCAAAGTTGTTAAAAAGCATTAAATAAACTTCAGTTACCCCTAAAATCTTGGCTCACTTTCCTTTCATGCAGGTTAGTTACATTTTCTTTTAACTAACGTGTATTCCCCTTAAACTAAACATTTGGTTATTAATTTGCATGATTCCATGAAATTAGATTTCGTAGATTTATTTGCAATTACATTAAATAAATTTTTATATAATTTTCTTCTTAATTTTTTATTTTTATTTTTTAAAATGTAGTTACCAATTTCTTATTTCATTTAAGTTAACTAAATTTATCTTAGTCAAATTTTTAAATTTTATTTTATGTTAATTTATCATTCACTTTTTAATAATGATCAACACTTTTAATAACTTATTTATTTCTTTGTCCCGCCCGGGTAGCACAGTTGGCTTGGGCCATGGGTTTGCTCCTAATAGGTCTTGGGTTCAACCCCCTACTCTTGTGATTGACCGGTGGGCCTATATGCGGGCTATGGCATCCACCCGTAGGGGGCTAGTCTCGCCCCAGGTACCCAAGGTATGGGTTGTTGGGCCACTGGGCTAAGTCACGGGGACACCCCTGCCACATAAAAAAAAAAAAAAAAAACTTATTTCTTTCTTTTTCTTTTCAATAATATTTATACAACTATTTACATATTTAAAAATGAATTATTTTTTAATTAAAATTATTCATTTAATTATTTAATAGTTAAGTTTATGCAAGAAAATAAGATGTGATAGTGAATCATAATAAATTGAATCATCCTGACATGATAGTTGAGTTTATGGAATTGCCACAAGGAGAGGAGTACAATTTGTTGAACATCTAGAACACTGAGAGGGGGGATGAATCAGTATTCCATAAAACCATTATCACAATTCTGGCTGAATTAGCAAGAGAAAACATAGAAACAATTCAATGCAACCACACACATGAACACCAAGATTTTAACATGGAAAACCCAAAAGGGATAAACCGCGGTGAGGGTTAACTCACAATATATTATATCCGGATACAAGATATTATAGGGTTCACTGGTAGGACTCTCTATCCTTGAAAAGGCTCATTGCATGAATACAAAAGATGGCTAATTTCCAAGATACAAAGATTGTGGCTCACTACCAAAACGTTTGAACTAATAGAATACACCTTCAATGTGCAAGGTTTAGCTCCAATGAAGCTTAAAATATGAAGCACTGCCTCATACAACAGTCGCTCAACAAATATGCTCTAATCTTCAACTAATAAAGCATTTAGGCTTGGATCCTCTTTCACCTTTCTTTCACACTCACACATCCACTTACATTTATTTTCTTTCCAAAGCATCTTATATATATACAAGTATATCTTATTCATCAATTAAGTTGGCCTAATTAGATGAAAAAAAAATCAAAACACTTTTGTTGGAACCATATATGATTTAAAATATTCTATCCATGTAGTGCATTATACCAAGTTGGCTAACATCCATAAAGCATAACTAGTCTCCTTAGTGAATTGCAAATGTTAGGTCGACCAAAACTAATACATAATTTATAGAATCTCTAAACCAACATACAATCCTCAAAGAAAACACCATTTGAATTTAAGACCACATCAATTTCTCATCATACTACCATAATAGAGAATACCATTAAAACCGTAGAATTAAAAATTTCTCCTTAAGAAAATGCGGAGTCTCCACATTGATATGCCAAGCAAGGAACAACAGTAAAATATAGAGTTAAACTTTTTCAGAGATAAATTTCTACTTACGACCCAAAACTTCTCAAGATCTAGGTATAGCTATCTAAATGTGACATGATAATAGGGTTAAGCGATTAGAGTCATATCTACTCTTGTGGTGAATTCGAGACTCAAATACCAATGCACTAGCTCATCACAAAAGAACATTATTGGTAGAGAACAACTTCCGATAAACCAAGTAAACTTCCCATACAATTGTCACCATGTTGACATCAATAACAACATAGGAACAACTAACAAAAACCATCCACACTTTATGCTCATGTTTCAAGGCTCCATAATTCCAATAATCTCCCCCTTTAGCATTGATGGCAACATGCATGTCAAATTTTTTTTCCAATATATGGCAACTGAATAATCCCCCTATCAAAACTGTTCTTCTCAAAAATGTTTTTCCTTTGTCAATCTCTATCTCTCCCCCTTTGACATCAAAGGAAAAGGATGGTGTTTGGTATATATGCATCAAAATATAACCAAAAAGATATGAACACAAAATTGAATCAACCTAAAGAAGAAAAACCTTTGAGACTCTCTAGGATGATCTTCCATGAGATTTTTCCTTCTTCCCATGATCTTTTTGCACTTACAAGATTCTTGCGTAATAGTTCAAGCTTAGTTAAGGACTCTATACCATCTACTAAAATATTGGGACTAAGATTTAACTTTGATAATTCACCAATACTATCAAGAGCACTAGAAATAGGAATGTTTATGAGTTTAACCATGTCTCTGAGTGTCACAGAATTCTTAATAACTTCTCGTTCTTGGTCCTCCAGGGAAAATATTTTTTCCTGAAGCTACACAATGTAGGACCACCTTTGATTATCTCTATCTTCTTCCAATATGTATGTATCTGCTTGAGTGCTTATCCTAGTTTCACTCATCCTTATCTTATCTCATATGTTCAGTGTACTACCAGAACAATTTAGGAAAAAAGAAAGCAGTTCTTGTGCCTCTTCCTCACAAACTTGTACACTCTCCAATTCCTTCATCATTTAACTATGTGCATTTGCACATTTTTCTTTTATATCTTCTAGATTTTCTTCAACAAACTTGATTCCAACATTTACTTCCATCTAGAGATGTAGCCTTCAAAGAATTAATCATGTTTTTGAGATTCTCCAAAATAGAAATAGATGAATCAAAATTAGCACCAGGAATAATCTTCTGAAATTATTCCAAAGCTCCTTGAATGTTTATTATTTCATGCTCATGTTGAGCTCTCTCAAACTCACTTCCTTCTACAACTTCTTGTTTGACAACACTCTTTCTTTTCTTCCGTGTTATGGTTGCACTACTGGAGGTACCTTCTAAATTGGGATTGTTAGGGCTTTCCAAAAGAATTTTTGCATAATAATCAATTTTAGCCTTTGACAATTCATAATCTAACTCAAATATCCACACCAATCTTGATTTAACTACTTCCATGTTGCAAAAATTTGTAGACACTAGAAAATTGATATTTCTGGAGTACCTTTTAGTAACACTTACTAGAATCCTTGACCTTTTGTTCATCCTCATCTGAAATGTTTCAAAGAATGCAATAAGAGCAGTCTCTTGGGCATCCAAATTACCAAGATTTATTATGAAGTTCTTGATTTGATGGGCAATAGGCTCTTTATTTGACCATTCTATTCTTCCTATTACTGGTAATTCTTTCAAAAAGTAAAAGAGTAAGAAGACAACCAAATTTCCATACCAAAATGTATTCTTCTTACTCTTCTTGATTTCCTTTAAATTCTTCAAAATATGTATTCAAAGTAATTCACATAGGTCATAATCCACACCTCTTTTAACCATATCAATAGCATTATATACAACAGTAGTAGACACTATGAGGTCATTGCTAGGGAGACAAAATTTGTGACAAATAACCGTTGCAACATACCTAATGACCAGATCCATAATTGATCTTAAATAAATCTCTGTCCCTTCAAGAGTCACACCAATTACATCAATTATCCCTTGCTCATTCACAACCTTCCATTTGAGAGTTAGTCTAGAGGAACACAAACCAGTTACATCTCTGATTGCTTCTCTGGTAATCAAATGTGCTTCATCAATCCACAAAGATTTATTATGAATTCTGCTAAAAAATATTTGAATATGCTTCCCGTCGAACTCGAACAAAGTGGATTTTCACCAAACATCCAACTTCTTCTCAACTAACACTTTGTAGGAATCATGGTTCTCTTCCAATTCATTCTTCCATAGAATGCTTAATTGGGCTAGTGACATTTCCTCTATCTTACACTATAAATCCCAAGAAGAAATGGATAGATATCCAGCTTCTGAAGCACACTTCAAATCCACTTGATCTCTCCTTGAAACCCTAAAACTTTGAATTTCTCTCTAAACTTCCTTTGCACGCTTCTCTGAAAATATATATGCCTCTTGAAATATTTGAATTGATTTGTTTCATTCTAAATGCTTCTACAATAAATCCTTCAAATTACAGGTAGATCACCTCAAAAATTGTGTACACCTCCATTCTTTCAAATTCTGCAAACTTCATTCTTCACACATGTGACTAAGAAATTCCTTAAATTTGTTACTATATTAAATATAATTTTTCCATGATGTGACATAAGTATCGATGAAGGGGTTTATTAAATATTATGATAATTTCTCCCCCTTAATCATTGCTAGACTTAAAAATTGTCGGGTGTATCTGCACTAGAGGTCAGCATAGCTAAGACCGATGATTCTAATTCAACTTGCTTGAATTCTCCTTCCTTTCTCTAGATCCTTTTCATCTCTTTTCTTTCTTCTTCCGGATCAATGATTTGTTCATGCTTCTTTGCCGGATGATTATTTTTTCCTCTTCTGCAGTTCTTAACAAACTGTTCTAGATTGCTGAACTTACAACAAACAACATTCTTCCTTCCATTATTTCTTTTATTCAATCTATTCTCACATAGACTAGCTTTATGTCCAACCTTCTTGCACTTAAAACATTTTCCGGAGAATGATAAAGCATCATTCATTTTACTTTTGAAGTCCTTTTCCTTATCACCAAATTTCTTGTAGGAATGATAAACACTATTGAAAGATAAATACCTTTTAGCAACAGGTTGTTTGATGGGAGTTCTTCCAGAATTGCTTCTTAGGTTTTTGATTCATCCATCTTTGTGTTGAGTCTTCTTGTCAGTAGATTTCTTTGCTTTAGAACTATAACCTTCTTCAAACCCTAAACCACTTTTATCCATTGTCAGTCTCTGAGAAGTAATGAATTCATCAAGTATTGCAGAGATTACCTTAGTTTTTTCTTCAAAACTTCTTGTCTTTTCTAGATCAAATCTCAAGATTTATGTTTCTTGCTCAAGCTTTGTGCATTCATCCATCTTCCTTTGAATTTCAACTTTTTGACAATCTTTAGTTCTTTTCTTTTCATCCAATTGCTGTAGCAGGCTAGATATAGTTTCATCTGCCTTATCTAATAGACTGCATGCTTCATCACATTTACTTTATAATTTTTTGATATACTCATTTGATTTCATCAAATTGTCCTTCAAATCTTCTATTTCTTCTGAATATCCATAAGAGATTGTAGACACTAAAAATTGTCCTAGGCCTACAACCCTTAACTTCATAATTCTTTCATCTTCACTTTTCATAATTAAATAATGTTAATTATTTAATTATTTTCTAAAGTCATATGTCCTCTATTAATTAACTAAATTTAATTATTTAATTAAATCATTTTTACCTTTATTCTTCCTTGATTAATTAAATAAACTAATTACGTCACTAACTTAATCTATCTTCTTTCTAAAACTAAATAAACTATTATTTAATTAATTTCTATGACACTTTCAACTATAATTAAATAATCACTTTAATTATTTAATTATTCCTTAACTTTTTCTCTCTAATATTAAATAAATATTTATTCATTTAATTTAATCCCAAAATCTTGAATGTTGAATGGAAATCATTTAATTCAAAAGGATTTATCCGTATCATATTTCTCTATAATTAGATAATCTCTTTGTTATCTAACTAGTCATTTATCACTTAAGTCTAGATAAAACTTGATCATTCAGTTATCTGGTGAGATAATATCTGATTTTGTCCAACGAATAGTTTTTCTATGTTGACCACTTCATTATCTAGACAAGATCAAACAGTTTTATCTATGTCAATCTTATCCTCTACCTGCAATCATTATCCCTCTATGTCTCAACCAATCTCCATCATTGATTAAATTACTTTTTAATTTAATCTCCACCATTCAAGCTTTATTACTTATAATAATTTAACCATAACCCTATTTCCTATCACATTTTAATCTTGATTGTCGATTAATTATCTCTCAATCTTAGCCTATCATTCAAAAATTACATCTTCTACAAAATGGCTTTATCTCTACCATTTTTACTCCCAAAATCTGATGAGTTTTGGAAGCAACTTTAGAAATATTCAATATTTTTCTAATATCACTATCATGAGGCCATATTTGCATACTTAATTAAAATCTAAGGGAAAGTGCTATACTACAACTAAATGGAGAAGGGTAATGGAGGTGAATCATTGAATTGCATGTTTGTTTGGTGAGATCTTTTGTTTATGCATGTTTTATCTTCCATTGTTCTTCATTATTAGCTTGGGTTTAGTTTTATTTATGATTTATATTGCTAATCCTATAATTTTCCATGTGCTACATCTAGTGAACCCAATGCCAAGGACAAAGTTTATGCAAATTTTGTATGGTTTTCTATGTTTTTTAGGTTTTCTGTATGATTCGACGTAATCACCAAGATAGAGTGACACATCTGCTAGTATTTTTCACCACATCCACTGTACCACACCACAATTTCCATCTCGTCAACCGCAATTGATATTTCTACAATGCATTTGATCCATCCTATGCACCGCATCTATCACTACATGACGTGACTGCCTGGCTTTGGGTTTGTTTTTAAATTTCTGCAAGTAATTTTTAGTTTTCTACATTCTTTGGTTTAGTAGGTTAGAATTTTCTAGTTACTAATAATCTATTGACAACGTGTGGCAAGACAAATTTAATGTTTATTTTGCAGCTTTTTTTGGCCAAGATCTAAAGCTACAACTCTCGTTTGTCGAAGGCTAAAATTGAAACTGCTGATGAAATCTAATGTAGGAGTTTGTAAAAGAATGGATTTTGAAACTGATTGTCTGTATAGCTTAGATCACATTTCATTTGATGCCTAAAATAAACAATTGCTTACTGTGCTTGGTGCTTTTGCACTCTTATGTTTAGATTAAATCCTGATTTAATAACAAAAGTATCCTCTCCCCTTGTGCACTTGTGTGATCCTTGGTGTAAGAGAAATTGTTATTAACTCTAGAGGGCTGTCTTGGTGGGAAAAAGTACTCACCCAAGATGTCTCAAATTAGAAACAAGCTAAAGCCAAGCTACTCCCGGTATATAAATGTGAATGCTAATGGAGCTTAATATTATAGTTGTGAATATGTTATCTCGAGACAAGTGATTCGCTCGGTACCCACATGGTATGTTAAAACCTATAAAGTGTAACCTCTATAGGCTGGGAAATCTCCTTATCGAAGCTAATCTTGCCTCGTGTTTAGCCACCTGAATGGGTGTCCTAATTAAAAACCATTTTTTTAGATTTCCAAAATCCTTATATTTGTTGGTGCAAGAGGTTGGACCTCTGAAGTCGTCCCACATATTCACAGTTCTTAGTAGAGATGACAAATTCCTTGTTCATGTAGAAATCTAGATCTTGGTAAGCTTGAGAAGTGAGTGCACTGTAAGGGGGAGCCTGTGCTACCAATATCCTAAGACATCCACTCTGAATAAGCATGACTAGAGAAATACAAGTGGGAACTCAACAAATATTGTCCTGGCCAACCATAGAATCGTACTTGTCTTTTTGAAATAAAAATTTTTCACATCAAAACCAAACCAAAACAAAGTGTTTTTTGACTGTCTTCTATTTTACCAAAATTTGATCAAACTTAGATTGAAACAAACTTGTAAACTTTTCCAAAAATTACAAAAAAATCAGATCTTATTTACAATAAACCACATCTGCTATTGAGAACCGCATCTGCTATTATGAACCACATATGTTATTGAGAACCACATTTGCTACTGAGAACCACATCTACTACTGTAACCTACATCTGATACCATAAATTGCAACCGACTGTAAAATGATGCATCTATTAAATCTAAACCACAATTTCCTAACAATCAGAAAAAAAAATTCCACTATCATAGTCTAAGGTCAAACAGTCAAAACCTATCTCTGTTTACCCTTTCACAGTGATCTCTGAACAAAAACTAAAAAGATTTGCTCACACTTTTCACCATTGCACCTTTTAGTATCATTTATCCGTAGGAAGATATACCATATTCAAACCTTAGTTACATTTTAGGAGTCCTCATTATCTTCATATCATACTTTTAGGACAATCACCTTTGCAAATTTTAAAATAGGCGAACTTTCCATACTTCGGATAAACCTTTCCTTCAAGGGAAATTATCATTGGACCAAATCACTTGTCACACTTGTTGTCTTTTGTCACCTTTGTGGTTCTTTTCCAACTTGTCAGTCTAGTTTGGGAACTCACTTTGTCTCTTGGTCTTGGTCTTACAAAAGGTCCTTTGACAAACTAAATTGAAGCATTGACTAAACTTTGGATGGTTAGTAACCTATTCTCAAATCTCCCAAAGTTGCTTACCTTTAAAAGCTTGCCTACACTTTTGCATACTTAGACAGTCATTTTAGGACACAATCATTTTAGACATTAATTAGCACATTACATTTAACATTCCTTCTTTTCCAAAAAAAGACCAAAAACATAGTTGCATTAGCATTCATTCCTTATATCTAAAAAAAAATATAAAAAAATAGACTAAAATCATATCATTCATAGACATAGTTATGTATCATCCACATTTTGAGCATATCTTACATGGTTGAAACAAGGTCAAAAGGAAACAAAGAGAAAATATGGCTGACCCACAAGACTTTATCAATCCATTTTCAAACCCCCCACAAGAGACATCAAGACCACAAAAAACCTTATTGGAAAAATTTGTCACTAGAGACCAACAAGGACGCATTGTAGTTGAAGAATTAGACACTGCTGCCCAAGATCCAAAATTTTCCTCTTTTGTAGATGAATACTTGAAACAAGATTCTCAATGATATTTACAAAAATTGTTATTAGAAGGTGCCACATTACCTCCTGGATTTGATATTCATACATTGCAAACTTCATCTACCCAAGGGAAAAACACGATGACTTCTAGTGGCTCTATCCCTCAAGTAACTACAACCATACCATTTGGAGTACCTACCCAAAGTGCCACAATAGTACATACATCACCATTTGGTACATCAAGCATGACACAAGGCCTTAATTTTACCATAGGGGCATCATCATCAAATCCCTTCGACACCAATACTAGAAGGAAAAGGTCTAAAGTTAGCATAAACATGAAAAATGCTATACCAAACATCAACACCACTAGTTCCATTCCACAAATAGGGGTTTCACAAATGGGACACATACCTCTCATAAAATTGTGGAACCAACCCAATCCTTTGAAAATTTTTCATGTTCCCAATCAACCAACATCAAACCAAAACTTATTCTCTCACATTCCAAACCAAAATCCATCCTTCATTCATACACTGAACCAAAATCCGTCACATAACGTTGGATTTCAAAACACTCACATAGACCCCAACAATACAACCAACACATCATTGACACAAGTGGATGTTTTGCAAACACAAATGCAAGCCCTTCAACAACAAATGGACAATATGACCATGTCTAGCAAAAATAATTTTTCAACAAAATACTTATGTCCATTTCCCTTTGACAAAGCTTTATACATGACACCCTTCCCACATGGATATGTTATACCAAACTTTCCTAAGTATAATGGAAAGCATAATCATATTGAACATATAAGGGAACTTTCCACAATGTGCATAGGCGTTGCATATGACCCCACATATCTCATGAGACTTTTTTCGTGAAGCCTTGTTGGAATAACGCTTGAATGGTTTTCTCAACTTCCATATGGCATAAGGTCATGGGGTGAACTTGTTGAAAATTTTATTGAACATTTCACCTTTAACATTGATAATGAAATCACAATAGCAACCTTATGTCACACCACACAAGATGAAGGAGAGAAATTTATCACCTTCTTACAGAGATGGAGGAATCTAGCTAGTCGATGCCCTGTTGAAATACCTAAAAATCAAAAGGTCACCATATTCCTAGAAAACCTTAATTCAAAATTCAGAAGTGACCTAAGAGTACACTGTTGCACTTCTTTTCTGGAACTAGTAGAAAAGGGTATCATACTTGAAAATGATCTCATTGAAAAAGGTGAAATCAATATGTCAAATAGAAATCCAAATGTTCAAAGCGCCCCTAATGACAAGAAAAAATATTGGTCCTGAAACAAGAACACAACCAATGATGGAATTGTCGATGCCAAACCCTACATGTAGGACCAGTCATTACATTTAGATGACACAACCCCTCTAGCAACACACCCAACAATGTTGACCAAACTGCCAATGTTTTAAAAAACACACAACAACCACGGCTGCAAAGGAAGTTACCAAAACGTGAATTCACTCCCCTAAGGGAACCAATTGAATCAGTCTTTAAACAACTGATACAACACAACCCCATACAAATTCTTGAGCCAAAAAAATATGATCCTGGACAATTTAAACCCTCTTGGTGGGATAACAATGCTTTTTGTGATTTCCACCGAACTAAGGGACACAGTCTACCACAATGTTGACAGTTGAAGAACATTATATAGGATCTTGTGGAAAATGGAACTATTGAAGTTAATGGATAAAAATAGACATCCTCAAACAATGATCACAAGGTCTTTTCTTATCCATTGCATGACCATGGAAAAGGAAAAGCCTCCAGTTTGGGAAATAAGACCAATAATAATTCGGCCAACTATGCTAATGTCAAATATGAATATAACCACGACACCATCATAAATCACATTCAATTCGTCGATGGACATATCAACACTATTACCATAAAGAAAACTCCCAAATTTGCTGTCAAAACTCACCGAAATAAGGTGATCATCCAAGGCCCTCTGCCACAACAACAACTATAGTCCTCCAAGCCTCTGTACAATTTACATGACCAGTTGGGAAAGACCCCAATGCAAATTTCTATCTTGGAACTATTGCGTATATCACCTGATCATCGAGCTATTTTAGACAAATCTTTTCAAAGCACGACCATCCCCACCAACCTTGATGTCAATTGTTTCCAAGAGATGGTAGGCTACCTAACCAACTCTTATCATGCTACCTTCTCTGAACAAGATTACTCAATTGAGAAGAAAGACCACAATGACCCTTTGCACCTCAAAGTTCTTGTCCATAAAACAAAAGTTAGACAAGTCTTGGTAGACAAAGGAGTAGGGTTGAATATTTTCACTTTCAAACTAGTTAAGGCATTAGGCTTCTTAGAGGCATGTGTGGACACTACTAAGAGAATTCTCATTAAGGCATATGATGACGAAGAATGATCATCTAAAGGAGTTGTAACACTTCCCATCAGAATTGGTCATGTGGCTATAGATACCAATTTCCAATTATTGGATCTCATCCTCCCATATAATCTTTTACTGGGAAGACCATGTATACATGCTATGAAGGTCGTCCCTTCCAATTACCATCAATGCCTTAAATTCCCATACAATGACACTAGGATCACAATAGCTAGTGATCTTAATCCTTTCTAGTATTGCACTGACCTACATGAGATACCCCAATGACAAGTGCCTGTCAATAATGAGGCCTTGTCTTCCATTTCATCACATTACATTGATCTATCCTTATTAACTAAAGCATCCACTCCATCTACCATAACATCAAACCTCAAGATCCAAGTCCATGATATGGGATGTGGAGAATATCATATGGATAAGTTGTAGACAAACAACAATGCTAATGTTGCAAAAAATTCAATTTCCAACAATGAAGTCAAGACAATTTCAAAAGATACTCAAATAGATGACCATGCTTGGATCAACACCTCTTGGGATCCTAATATGACATTTGCCTTTGTCATATCTACTTCTACACAAACTTTTCATGTCCATGACAACTCCATGTTCGACCAAGATATATATGATAATCCACTCTTTGATCATGATCCCACCGAGGATATCCAATCATCATCCTTCCATCCCACCTACCCTAGGCTAGGATATGTATCTCCTATGTTGCCTCTACCAAGTCACCTTGCCAAGTTGTTAAGGATGTGCAAGCTTCCTTGACGTTAGTAGTATAGAAAGGGATAGTCCCATAGTCCCAAAGATTCTATTGATGACATCACCACTCCCATTTGTCCTTTATACATTCCTATCACTTCACCTATTTCATCCATCTCACTCACATCCATTCACATTAGAGACATGGCTCAACAAGTCACAACTCAAGAAAATAATAAAGGAAAAGCTCCAATGAATGACCTATCTTTAAAAGGAGATCAAGAATCAACAAAAACAATGAAAATAAAAGAAGATCAAGACAAGTCCCCTAGCCAAAATCAAAAGATATCAGACAAATCAAAAATAAAATTCAAATGTGAAAGTAAGAAAAAGTCGATCTCCAAGTATGCATCTCCATCAAAAATCACTAGGTGCATCTATCAAGGAAAAAGGTCAATAAAAGAGCTTGTTGATCCAAGGTCTCTATCCATGTCACTCTCACTCATACCATATATCCCATTCCACCCATCCATGTTCACATATCTGTCATATCATTCCACCTTCATTGGTGATGTATTTCAATGTGTCTTTGACGATGACCCCTTGACATACTATAGATCATCGGTCACCCAAATTTCCTTTCGTCTAAAGCCTAGTGGCCCACGTAGTGTGCACATTAGGGATCATACCATAGCCTCATTCATCTACCACATCTATCACACTTCATATTTTCCACTCATACTCCTCATCTCAATCAGGTCCTTTCATCTAGCATGGTCATCCACATAGGATCGAGGCATCATCAAGGCAGTCTATGGATCTAGTGTTTATCAATTCTACACATAGATTTTGTGAGCCATGTCTTAATCATCAAAAACATAATTTTTTTTTTTACCTAGATGAAAACTTGACAAATAAGCATCTTGGTAACATCAAAAAATTTGAAAAATTAAGAAAATAGTAAAGAGAAATAATTCTTCCAATAGTGAAAACCACTTCGGTGGCACTTTGGATGAGTACCATGCTGAAAACTTGGAAAACAGGTGCCATGTGTAGTCAACTCTATTCCTTTTTCTACCATCATTCCAATCTAACTTCCCTATCATATCACCTATCTTTTCTATCCACTCACCTTACCATTTATCCTTTCCATAACTTGGAACAATTAACATCAAGCACACTTCACATCCCCATTCCATCCTATTCATAATAAGTTGGTCTTATAATTGACTAGGGGAAAGCACTTGACTTATGTCATTTGGTTCTTATAGTGGTTATTCTGAGGAGGTAAAACCATAAAAAAATCCTTAAAAAATCACAAAATGTCTTGAAAAAAATCCAAAAAACATCATGAAACTTCAAAAAGACAAAAAATCAAAAACATGTCAAAAACCTAGAAAAACATCCAAATAACTTTCAAAAACCCAAAAATAGAGTCAGAGTTAGTCATGTCAGTTAGTCTTTTTCATTGTCGAACTACGTTGCCTCTGCAACTGGACGTAGGCAAGGCCATCTGTCGATGCACCCCCAAGGCATTAGGTTAGTCCTTTAGGTTTTTCAAATAAACAATGAAATCATGACTCAGTCTTTTATCAACAAAAGAAAGTCAACAGTCATGTTGAACTATGAGGTCTCTACGTATATAATGTAGGCAAGGCCATTAATCGATGAGCCCTCGAGGCTACACTAGGTCAATCCTTTAGGGTTTGTCATGTTAGTCAAAATAAGTTGGGCATTGTCATCAAACACAAACAATTGTTAAAACATCAAACACATCAACAAGACAAGCAAGTCAACAAGGTCATCAAGTCAAACCAAAAAAAATCAACCTATGTCTTATATAGGATGTGTCCTTCCTAAAAACAACATTGTCATTTAGTCAAGCATCATCATTTCCTTACACAAATAGTCACATGATCGAAACCAGACTCGACATCTTATATGATATGTGTCTTTATGAAATTAGTCTTTATCATTGCCTTATACATGTGGTCATATGATCGAAACCCGACTTGACATCTTATACGATATGTGTCATTCCTGAAACCAGGCTTTATCAAACAATCATCTTAACAATCCCCTAGACAATTAAACAACAAATAGATCAAATTTTGGCAAATATTCTTACCAGTTGTTGACATTGTGGCTTGTTTTGTCTTATCTTTTCATTTGGATTTGTCATTGAGTCCAGTTACTAGCTTCCTCGAGGATGTCCCATGAAGGATTTAGAGAAGCAAGGATGTATTAGGACTCTTTTTCTTTGATTACTGTTTGTCGATTGTCTTTTGATTTTGTCTTCGAGTCAGGTTACTAACTTCCTTGAGGATGTCCCACGAAGGATTTAGAGGAGTGATGATGTCTCATGACTTATCTTTTATTTGATTGTTGTCTGTAGTTTGTCTTGACAAAAATACTGGGGAAAATTTTCCCTTAGTATGAGTTAGGACATTCCTTTTCTGCGACTATTTGTTTTTAGCAGATGGATGACCTTGCACACCTTGGTCTATCTCATATCATGGTGTTTGTTATCCATTTGTATCATTTAATGCCCAATGATGATTAATGCAAGGCCTATTATGATTTGGAAAATACTGAAGTCATTCTAATACTAACATCCATGTCTTCTATGCTACTATTCATCTTTTTCCACTCTAACATTTCTTCTTTTTCTGCATCTTCATCATCCTTATCTATTTTATCCTATCTTTGTCCTTCATCTTCCAGTTCTCTCATCCATTTCGAGAGCACACTCGTGTTCTTTGAACCCGCTTGTCCTCTCAAGAGGGCATACCACTACTTCCTCGTCATTCTTCCTCATCCTACTTTCACTGGGCATATCTTTTTTTTCTTTGACACAATGCGATAAACAACATTGTATCAAAGAGGGGCAAAATGTAGACACTAAAAATTGTCCTAGGCCTACGACCCTTAAATAATTCTTTCATCTTCATTTTTCATAATTAAATAATGTTAATTATTTAATTATTTTCTAAAGTCAGATGTCCTCTATTAATTAAATAACTATAATTACTTAATTAAATAACTTTAATTACTTAATTAAATAACTTTAATTACTTAATTAAATAACTTTAATTATTTAATTAAATGATTCTTACCTTTATTCTTCCTTGATTAATTAATTAAATATTATTTATTTAATTACGTCGCTAATTTAATCTATCTTCTTTCTAAAATTAAATAAACTATTATTTAATTAATTTCTACGACACTTTCAACTATAATTAAATAATCACTTTAATTATTTAATTATTCCTTAACTTTTTCTCTCTAATATTAAATAAATCTTTATTTATTTAATTTAATCCCAAAATCTTGAATGTTGAATGGAAATCATTTAATTCAAAAGGATTTATCTGCATCATATTCCTCTATAATTAGATAATCTCTTTGTTATCTAATTAGTCATTTATCACTTAAGTCTAGATAAAATTTGATCATTCAGTTATCTGGTGAGATAATATCTGATTTTCTCTAACGAATAGTCTTTTGTGTTGATCACTTCGTTATCTAGACAAGATCAAACAATTTTATCTATGTCAATTTTTTTTGTTGTTGCAGAATCGGTAGCACAACCCCTATAAATGCTGCACCTGTAAAATTTTTAACGCGGACCTGTGGTGTTGGCGCACACACCCTCCCATGGGGGTGGGGGAGACTAGACCTCATGACCAACTCCTCCAACAGAAAGATTTTAGCCAAAGCTAGGCCCCAACCCCTATCTGTGTCAATCTTATCCTCTACCTGCAATCCTTATTCCTCTATGTCTCAAAAAATCTCCATCATTGATTAAATTACTTTTTAATTTAATCTCCACCATTCAAGCTTTATTACTTACACTAATTTAACCCTAACCCTATTGCATGTCACATCTTTTAATCTTTATTTTCGATTAATTATCTCTCAATCTTAGCCTATCATTCGAAAATTACATCTTCTATAAAATGGCTTTATCTCTACCATTTTTACTCCTCTTGAAATCTGACGAGTTTTCGAAGCAACTTTAGAAATCTTCAATATTTTTCTAATATCATTGTCATGAGGACATATTTGCATACTTAATTAAAATATGAGAGAAAGTAGTATACTGCAACGAAATGGAGAAGCATAATGGAGGTGAATCGTGGAATTGCATGTGTGTTTGGTGAGATCTTTTGTTTATGCATGTTTTATCTTCCATTGTTCTTCATTATTAACTTGGGTTTAGTTTTATTTAGGCTTTATATTTCTAATCCTAGAATTTTCCCTATGCTACAAAGATCACTTACGGAGAAAAAAAAGTCTTATACTCAAATTCCACGACCTTCCTTAAGCTGTTAGGCTCCTTCTGAGAAACCAAGATCTGATACCAATTTTTGAACATCTAGAATACTGAGAGGGGGGTGAATCAATATTTCATAAAATCATTTTAATAAAATATATCTAACCATTATCATAATTTTCACTGAATCAACAAGAGAGAACATAGAAAAAAATCGTTGTAACCACACACATGAACACTAAGATTTTTATGTGGAAAACACAAAAAGGGAAAAACCACAGTGAGGGTTACCTCACAATATATTATATCCAGATACAAAATATTATAGGGCTCATTTCCATGACTCACTATCCTTTAAAAGGCTCACTTATTGAATACAAAAGATGGCTAACCTCCAAGATACAAAGATTGTGGCTCAATGCCAAAAGGTTTGAATTGATAGAATACACCTTCAATGTGCAGGGTTCAACTCCAATGAAGCTTAGAATATGAAGTACTACCTCACACAATAGTCGCTCAACAAATCTTCTTTTGTCCTCAAATGATAAAGCATTTAGGCTTAGATCCTCTTTCACCTTTCTCGACACACACACATCCACATACATTTCTTTTCTTTCCAAAGCATCTTATATATACAAGTATATCTTATTCATCAATTTGGTCAACCTGATTAGATGAAGAAAAAATAATCAAAACACTCTTGTCGATACCATATATGATTTAAAACATTTTATCCATGTAGTGTGTTATACCAAGTTAGCTAAAATCCATAAAGCATAACTAGTCTCCTTAGTGAATTATATACATTAGATCATCCAAAACTAGAACATAATTCACAAAATCTCTAAACCGACATACAATCCTTAAAGCAAACACCTTCTCGATCCAAGACCACATCAATTTCTGATCATACTACCATCATAGACTACAATTAAAACCACAACATTAAAAATTTATCCTTAAGAAAATGCAGAGTCTCCCACACTGATATGCCATACAAGGAACAATGGTAAAATACAGAGTTGAACTTTGTCAGAGATAACTTTCCACTTACGACCCAAAACTTCTCAAGATCTAGGATATAGCTTTCTGAATGAGACATGATAACATGGTTAAGATATTAGAGTCCTATCTATTCTTGTGATGAATTCCAAACTCAAATAACAATGCATTGGCTCATCACAAAATAATATTATTGATAGAGAACAACTTCGAGTAAACTAGGTAAACTTTCCATACAGTTGTCACCATGTTTACATCAATGACAACACAAGAACAACCAACAAAAACCATCTACACTTCATGCTCATGTTAGGCTCCATAATTCCAACAATCTCCCCCTTTGGCATTGATGGTAACATGCATGTCAAAAACATTTTCCAATATACAACTAAATACTCCCCCTATCAAAACTGTTCTTCTAAAAAAAAAATTCTTCTACCAATCTCTATCTCTCCCCCTTTGACATTAATGGCAAAGGGTGGGGTCTATTATATATGCATGTATGCATCAAAATATAACCAAAAATATATGAAGAAAAAATTGAATCAACCTAAAGAAGAACCTTTGAGACTCTCCATGATGACCTTCCATGAGATTTTTCCTTCTTTCCATGATCCTTTTGCACTTATAAGAGTCTTAAGCTTAGTTAAGGACTCTATACCATCTTTTAAAGTATTGGGACTAATATTTATCTCTGATAATTCACTAATACTGTCAAGAGCACTAGAAATAGGAATGTGTCTGAGTTTAAACATGTCTTTAAGTGCCACAAACTTCTTAATAACTTCTGTTCTTTGGTCCTGCAGGGAAAATAATTTGTCCTGAAGCTACATAATATAGGACCACCTCTGATTATCTCTATCTTCTTCCAATCTGTATGTATCTGCTTGAGTGCTTATCCTAGGTTCACTCATCCTTATCTCATCTCTTATGTTCAGTGTACTGCTAGACAAATTTAGGCAAAAATAAAATAGTTCTTGTGCCTCTTCCTCACAAACTTGTACACTCTCCAATTCCTTCATCACTCGACTATGTGCATTTGCACATTTTTCATTGATATGTGCCAAATTTTCTTTAGAAGACCTGATTCCATCATGCACTTCCAGTCTAGAGATGTAGACCTTCAAAGAATTAATCATGTTTCTGAGATTCTCCACAATAGAAATAGATGAATCAAAATTAGCTTACCTTTTGCAATTCTTCCAAAGCTCCTTGAAATTTTATTCTTTAATGCTCATGTTGAAATCTCTCAAACTCACTTCCTTCTACAACTTCTTGTTTGAAAACACTCTTTCTTTTCTTCCCTATTCTAGTTGCACTACCAGAGGTACCTTCTACATTGGGATTCTTAGGGATTTCCAAAATAATTTTTGTATAATAATCAATTTCAGCCTTTGACACTTCATAATCCAACTTAGATATCCACACCAATCTTGATTTAATTGCTTCCATGTGACAAAAATTTGTAGAAACTAGGAAACTGATATTTCTAGCATACCTTTCAGTAACACTTACTAGAATCCTTGACCTTTTATTCATCCTCATCTGAAATGTTCCAAAGAATGGAGAAAGAGTAGTCTCTTGAGCATTCGAATTACAAATATTTATCATGTAGTTCTTGATTTGATGGGAAACAGGCTCTGTATTTGACCATTCTATTCTTTCTATTACTAGAAATTCTTTCAAAAAGTAAAAGAGTAAGGAGACAACCAAATTGCCACACCGAAATGTATTCTTCTTACTCTTCTTGATTTCCTTTAAATTATTCAAAAGATGTATTTGAAGTAATTCACACAGGTCATAATCCATACCTCTTTTAACCATATCAACAACAATATGTATAGTAGTAGTAGATACTGTGAGATCATTGCTAGGGAGACAAACTTTGTGACCAACGACTATTGTGGCATACCTAATGACCAAATCCATAATTGATCTTAAATCAATCTCTTTCCCTTCAAGAGTTCCACCGATTACCTCAATTATCCCTTGCTCATTCACATCCTTCCATTTGGGAACTGGTCTAGAGGAACAAAAACCAGTTGCATCTTTGATTGATTCTCTAGTAACCAAATGTGCTTCATCAATCCACAAAGATTCATTATGAATTCTACTCAAAAGTATTCAAATATGTAACGTAGCCAAGGTTGGAGGGTCCTCAAGGAGAACAATTTGGACCATGTAGTGAGAGTCACACAATAGAAGAAACACAGGAAATGGAAGCAAAAATAGATTCAAACATTCTTATTAAAAGATAATTCAATTACAAATAACCAACAACATCCGGGCTTACAGATTCAACTCGTAGGCCTGATTAAAACATGCTCAAATTAGCCTCTTCTTACATGCTTCTCAATGTGAGTGAAAAATACTATAGAGAAACTCCTTTCTCTAATCTCTCACTCTAAGCTTCATGACTTCCTTCTAATAATCAATTACAATTCTTTATACACATTTAAAAATTTGGAAACATCCGCATTGACCCAAAAGATCATTACATTCTCCAATGAAAGAAAATATAATGTGTGCATGAATAGGTCAGCCTCAAATTTGAATTACTCTCCAACAGGTGCATAAGATGAAATGTGGACCTATAAGGAAGGTTGGGGACACTCCATGAAACATTTAAAATCACACCATTCAGATCCACAATGATCTAACTAGTCATTAGATAAGAACGTTATTCTAGTATCGGTTCAAGAAACTGCCACATAATACGGAAGCGACAACTTGCCAAAAAATGAACCAATCACGCTCAAATCTTGGAATAAGGAAAATGAACATGTCCATGATGTAAACATAGATTTGCAAGATTTGGTGAGCAAACATGAAGATCTACTGAATCTACCAACTTGAATTGAATAGAAACTGAAATAAAGACAAACTTGAATGAAAATATTTTCGGGTGATGCAAGATTTCCACGGTCCAAGGATGCTCCTACATTAGACACCCTGGTGAGAAAATATGTTCCATGAGAGGAACTCATGAACATCGAACTGGATGCGCGATGTAGATCCCATTATTCTTGATCCAAATATCTTCTCTGTCTCCACTTCCCTTCCTCCTAACCTCTCTTCTTTCCTCTGTTAGGTCCTATAATTTCTTCTTTTCTTTATCCTCCCTTTCTTTCCTCATATCTGTGCAAGGTAGTAAGTTACTTTTACCACCACTCACCTTCTTCCACCCATTTGATCTTCCTCTTCTACAAGACTTCACCTTATTTGCTATCTTGTCTACAACCAATGTCTTCTGTTGCACAATTTTGTCTTTACATTCTTCTGGTTCCATCTCTCTTTCAGATTTAGCCACATGGTTCTTCTTCAAATCCATTCCATCCTCCAATACAACCTTTGTATCTCACTTCTCAACTCTACAAATCTTCACAAGACTCAAGTTCCTCACTTCCTCCTACTTATTCTTCAAGGAAGCCAAAGTAAAATTTTGTCCATTCTTCTCTATAGTAATCATATTTCTTTTGCAATCATATATAGCTCCTCTATCAAATTTCCAAGGTCTACCCAATAGAACATGACAAGCACTCATAGACAAAACATCACACAAAACTTCATCTCTAAAAGGGCCAATATTAAAGTTCACCCAACATTGTTCTTTCACCTCCTTTGCATGAACATCTTGTAACCAACTTATCCTATCAGGACAAGGATGTGTAATCTTCTTCAAACCAAGTTTCTCCACCATCTCCTCAGATACCAAGTTGTCAATACTTCCAGTGTCCACAATAACCTTACAACACTTACCTCACGATTTGCACATAGTCTGGAAAATATTCTTCCTCTGTGAAGTGTCAACCTCTTCCCTACTCTGCCTCATCAAGACTCTCCTAAGCATAAGAGATTCTCCCTACTTTGGTTCTATCCCATCTTCAACTATCTTCTCTTCATGTGCCATAAAATTATTTTTACCAGTCCCTTTACTTGATCCCTTAGGACACTCAAAAGATCGATGTCCAATTTCTCCACACTTGAAACATTTACCCAAGAACTCCTTGCTGCAATTTCTTCTTCTTTGTACCCTCTATTCCAATTCTTTACTCCACTTAGGTCTTGATTCTTCTTCACTTGTCTGCTTCTCCTTACTGTTGTTTATCTACTTTTCTTTCCCTCTGGAATTATTCTGTTGTCTTTTCTTCACATTGTCTTTTTCTTTTAGAGCATGTTGGTAGGCATCTTCAATTGTAGAAATCCTCAACATACTCATCTCATATTGAATGTTAAATCTAAGGCCATTTATATACCTTTCCACCTTCTCCCTAGTCATCTCTCAATGCCTATATTTGATTGTCATCTTGTAGAATCCCTCAATATACTCTTTCACACTCATGTCCTTCTGCTTCAGGTTCTACAAATTTTTAAACAATTCCAACTCATAGTCTTCTAGAATGAACTTATCCTTCAGCCTTGCAACCATTTGTCTCCACCGAGTGATCCTTGTTTCACCATTCTCCACTTTGTCCTTCTACAACTCTTTCCACCATAAAGTAGCATGCCATTTCAACTTAGTTTGTGCCAACCTAACCCTCAATGGGTCTCTAATATCCTCAAGCTCAAAATAGTCTTCCAACTCTCCTATCCAGTCTATCAAGTCTTCTAGATTCAATGTACCAGTGAAGTTAGAAACCTCCACCCTATGAATTTGACTTGCTTATGCCACTACTATGAACAATCTCTCTTCTCCCTCATCCGTTGGCCCTTCAACATCTTCAGCCTCAAGTTCTTCTGCAAATTCTTCATATTCATCCTCCGGTTCAGGGTTTCTCCTCAAACCACCCAAGAGGTTTTGGGTCTCATTCCTCATCTCATTTCTAAATTCCTCCATCATCTGCTCCATTCTTCTAGGGTTCATCCTTCTCAACAGCATATCTCCCCTTGCTTGATGCAACTGCCTCAACTTGACGATCTGACTACAAGGTTTCAATTTCCTCTCTCTCAGCGATCTATTGAACAAACTTACAACCTGCCTCAAATCGGTGGTTTTTTCACCCAAGGAATACCACAAGGACCTTGACCCACTCAAGGTTTGCAAGAAGCTCTCATCTCAAGATTTGTAGGTTCGTAACCTTCTACTCTGATACCATCTAACACAGCCACGGTCAGAGGGTCCTTAAGGAGAAAAATCTAGACCATGCAGCAAGAGTCACACAATGGAAGAAACATAGAAAATGGAAGCAAAAATATATTCAAACATTCTTATTAATAGAGAATTCAATTACAAATAGTCAGCAACATCCAAGCTTACAGATTCAGCTAGTAGGCCTAATTACAACATGCTCAAATTAGCCTCTTCTTACATGCTCCTCAATGTGAGTGAAAATCCTATAGAGAAACTCTTGCTTTCTCTAATCTCTCACTCTAAGCTTCAAAAATTCCTTCTAATAATCAATTACAATTCTTTATACACATTCACAAATCTGGAAACATCTGCGTCGGCCCAAAAGATCATTACATTCTCCAATGAAAGAAAATATAATGTGCACATGAATAGGTCGGCCTCAAATTTGAATTACTCTCCAACATGTGCATAAGATGGATGTGAAGCTATAAGGAAGGTCGGGGAAACTCCACAAAACATTTAAAATCACACCATTCAGATCCGTAAGTCATGTGGATGATCCACAATGATTGAACTAGCCGTTAGGTATGAACATTATTTAGGTATTGGTTCAAGAAACTGCCACATAATCTAAAAGTGATAACTTGCTAGAAAATGAACCAATCATGCTCAAATCTTGAATAGGAAAATAAACATTTCCACGATAAATATAACCGCGAAGCGCAATAAAAACGAAGATCTACCAGATCTACCAACGAACTATAAAGCGAAATAAGAGAATTGGAATAAAATGGGTTTGGCAAGATTGCCACGACCCAAGGATGCTCCTGCATCAATATGCTTCTTGTTGAACTCGAACAAAGGGGATTTTCACCAAACATCCAACTTCTTCTCAACTAATACTTTGTAGGCATCACAGTTCTCTTCTAATTCATTCTTCCATAGAATGCTTAACTAGACCGGTGACATTTCCTCTATCTTACTCTATAAATTCCAATAAGAAATGGATATATATCTAGCTTCCAAAGCACACTTCGAATCCAATTGATCTCTCCTTCAAACCCTGAAACTTTGAATTTCTCTCTAAACTTCCTTTGCATGCTTCTTTGAAAATACACACGCCTCTTGAAATATCTAAATTTATTTCTTTCATTTTGAATGCTTCTATAATAAATGCTTCAAATTTCAGGTAGATAACCTCAAAAATTGTGTGCACCTCCATTCTTTCAAATTTTGCAAACTTCATTCTTCACACATGCGACTAAGAAATTCCTTAAATTCATTACCATATTAAATATACTTATGTCATGATGTGAAATAAGTATCGATGAGGGGGTTTATTAAATATTCTGATAATTTCTCCCCCTTAGTCATTACTAGACTAAAAAATTAATGGGTATATATGCACCAGATGTTGGCTCAGATAAGATTGATGATTTTGATTCAACTTGCTTGAATTCTCCTTCCTTTCTCTAGATCCTTTTCATCTCTTTTCTTACTTCTTCTGGATCAATGATTTATTCATGCTTCTTTGGTGGATGATTATTTTTTCTTCTTATGTAGTTATTAATAGGCTGTTCTAGATTGCTGCACTTACAACAAACAACATTCTTCCTTCCATTCTTTCTTTTATTCAATCTATTCTCACACAGACTAGCTTTATGTCCAACCTTCTTGCACTTAAAACATTTCCCGAAGAATGATAAAACATCATTCATTTTACTTTTGCAGTCCTTTGCCTTATGACCAAATTTCTTGCAGGAATGACAAACACCATTGAAAGATAAATACATTTTAGCAACAAGTTTTTTGATGAGAGTTCTTCTAGAATTGATTCTTAGGTTCTCGATTCATCCATCTTTACACTGAGTCTTCTTTTCAGTAGATTGCTTTGCTTTAGAAATTTGACCTTCAAACCCTAAACCACTTTTATCCATTTCTAGTCTCTGAGAAGTAATCAACTCATCAAGCATTGCAAAGCTTACCTTAAATTTATATTCAAAAATTCTTTCCTTTTCTAGATCAGTTCTCAATATTTCTACTTCTTCTTTGTGCACTCATCCATCTTCCTTTGAATTTAATTTTTTTGAAAATCTTCAGTTCTTTTCTTTTCATCTAATTGCTACAACAAGTTGAAGATAGTTGTGTTTTCCTTATCCAATAGATTGCATACTTCATCACATTTTCTTTGCAATTTTTCAATATACTCATTTGCTTCCATCAACTTTTCCTTCAAATCTTTTGTTTCTTTTGAATATCTAGTAGAGATCACTTACAGAGGAAAAAAATCTTATACTCAAATTTCGAGACCTTCCTCAAGCTGTTACGCTCCTTTCGAGGAACCAAGACTTGATACCAATTATTGAAAATTTAGAATACTGAGAAGGGGAGTGAATCAGTATTCCATAAAACCATTCTAATAAAATCCTTCTAACCATTATCACAATTCTGACTGAATTAGAAAGAGAGAACATAGAAACAAATCAATGCAACCACACACATGAACACAAAGATTTTTATGTGGAAAACCCAAAAAGGGAAAGACCACAGTGAGGGTTAACTTAGAATATATTATATATGGATACAAGATATTATAGGTCTCATTGCTAGGACTCACTATCCTTGAAAAGGCTCAATTCTTGAATACAAAAGATGGCTAACCTACAAGATACAAAGATTGTGGCTCACTACCAAAAGGTTTGAACTGATAGAATACACCTTCAATGTGCAAAATTTAGCTCCAATGAAGCTTTGACTATGAATTACATCCTCACATCGTAGTCACTCAACAAATTTTCTCTGATCCTCAACTGATAAAGCATTTAGGCTCAAATCCTCTTTCAGCTTTCTTTCACACTCACACATCCACATACATTTCTTTTCTTTCCAAAGTACCTTATATATATACAAGTATATCGTATTCATCAATTATGTTGGCCTAATTAGATGAAAAAAAGAAAAGAAAAACACTCTTACCGACACCATATATGATTTAAAACATTTTATCCATGTAGTGCATTATACCAAGTCGGATAACATCCATAAAGCATAACTATTCTCCTTAGTGAATTGCATACATTAGGCTGGCCAAGACTAGAACATAATTCATAGAATCTCCAAACCAACATACAAACCTCAAAGAAAACACCTTTCAGATCTGAGACCACATCAATTTCTCATCATACTACCATCATAGAGACTACCATTAAAACCGCAACATTAAAAAGTTCTCCTTAAGAAAATGCAGAGTCTCCCACACTGATATGCCAAGCAAGGAACAACAATAAAATACAGAGTTAAAGTCTATCAGAGATAGCTTTCTGCTTACGACCCAAAAATTCTCAAGATCTAGGATATAGCTATTTGAATGAGACATGATAACATGGTTAAGATATTAGATTCATATATATTCTTGTAGTGAATTCTAGACTCAAATACTAATGCACTGGCTCATCACAAAAGAACATTACTGAAAGAGAACAACTTCCAGTAAACCAAGTAAACTTCCCATATAGTTGTCACCATGTTGACATCAATGAAAACACATGAACAACCAACAAAAACCATCCACACTTCATGCTCATGTTGCAAGGCTCCATAATTACAACACAATCATGATTTAGAGATTGATGAGCTAGAGAGATTTAGTGTTTGTGAGTCCCTGCCTTCCATGATCCTGTTGAGTCTATGAGTCTTTGATGGTCTTTGTATACTATTAAATGTGCTTCTATGTTTAGAAATTATACATGAGTTTATTAGTGATGGTTGTTTTTATACATCAATAATGTTATATTCATGGTTATTGGATATGATTAACTAATTAATTCTATCTAACTAGTGGTTGTTGTGATTTCTCTGTGATAACCAAATGAGTTCCTTTTCATTGATTATGTAAGTATGTATTGATCAAGATGTTCATTTTTGATGGGTTATTGGTTAATTACCTTTAGTAGTAGTAATATTATTACATTATGATGTTGATAGGGGATTGTTGAGATGATTGATTTTATTTTAGATGATTACATATTGTGTATGTGAAATTAGGTGTTATTATGGGCATGAGATTTGATATGTTAATGATTACTTATGATGATTATTAATTTTTTTTTCCTAGTTTATTATCTTTTAAATTCTATTTTTAATATGACCATTGATTCGACTATTCATATCCATGAGATGTACTGACACCTTTTCTTGAGTAAATAGGTGAATTTTTCCAATGGTGGCAAGGGTCACATAGCTATCTTCCCCTTGTGATTTTTTTGTCTCACAAAAAGAACAAGGTCATGTAATTTGACGTGAAACATCATTTTGTATGTCATGGAGGTTGTGTGTATATGTGAGAGTATTTTATTAATCCTTTGAGTTATATTTTAAAATGATTATTTCTTTTATAATTTATAGTGTTTTTATGTGGTTTTAAATTATGCTTATTGTTTAAAAAGTCCCCTAGGTGATAGGATTATAGGTTAGGGATCATTTTATCTTATATAAAACCTTAAATAAAGTTTAGAACCCACTCTACTTACCCACTTTTAGAAAGTGACGAAAATTAGAGTTGGTTGGGTAGTTAGGTGGTTGAAAGATAGTTTCTTTTTCTCCTTCTATTTATTCTTTCTCCTTGAGTGGAGAAGGGGTTTTTTATTTTGGAATGATTTTTGGAGTTCTTTAGTTTTCATTGGGAGGAGAAAAAATCTAGTTGGAGGAAGCAAAAGAAGGAAGAGGGAGGAAGATGGAAAAGAGGGTTTGGAGAGTCTTCTACAAACTCTTTTGGTAGGTGTAAGAGGGAAATATGGATCTTGTAATTAGCATCAATGAATTCACCAAATGAAAAAAAAAAAGGTTAAAACCTAAGCTAATTATGAAATGCAATTTTCATAGCCATGGTTTCAACAAAAGAAGTTAGCACAATAAAATGGAAACATAAATGAATTCAAACTACACAATCTTACCATCGCATGTTGGAGTGTATTTGTGTTGATCTTGATATGATATATTGCTCTTCAACACGAAACCTCCATGGTTTTACAAAATCTTGATAACGATGATGATGATCTAAAAATGCGAGGGTGTTTTCTCAATTTATTCAAGAATTTTACTGACATGACATTTCTACCAAATTATCTAGACTAATTATGAGAGGGATGAGGGTTTCTTTGTAGATTTACAAGTTTTAGATGAATGATTGGGATTCAAAGATGAAAGATCAGGATCAATGATCGAGGTCGGTATAGAGGAAATATAGAGGAAATAGATTGATTAGTTAACTGACCCAATTAATCCAATCAAGAGAATTGATTGGATAATTGAT
Organism: Sequoia sempervirens; assembly: GCA_007258455.2. Lineage (NCBI taxonomy): Eukaryota > Viridiplantae > Streptophyta > Pinopsida > Cupressales > Cupressaceae > Sequoia > Sequoia sempervirens. The sequence goes on along the minus strand of VDFB02000003.1, from coordinate 114,970,534 downwards.
GGGATTGGATTGAATAATTAGTGGGATTGGAAAATTAGATTGAGTAATCAATGGATTACCAAATTGGATTGAGTAATTAGTGGGATTGGAAAATTAGATTGAGTAATCAATGTGATTACCAAACTGGATTGAGTAATTAGTGGATATGATTTGTTCAATCAGAATGTGTGATGATGATTAATTAATTAATTTTGAGACAAAAATGCAAGATGTATTTGATTTAGTAAATAAAAGTTTACTTATTAATTGACCATGTTGAGTGAATTTGGGGAAATTGAAAATTTGATTCAATTATTTAATTTGGAAGAGGATAAATAGATTAATTAAATAATTAATGACAACTATTTAATTAAATTAGAAGAATAAGTAATGTTAGAGACATAATTAAATAATTAATGTTTATTTAACTAATTAGGAGGAATAAGTAATGTTAGAGACATAATTAAATAATTAATGTTTATTTAATCAATTAGGAGGAATAAGGTTAAATCAGGTGATGACATAGTGAATTAATTAAACAATTCAAGATTATCTAATTAATAGGGGAAAAATGGGTTGATGATGCAAATGATGTTAAAAAGGGAATTAGTGATGTTAATGAAGCAAAATGTAATAGTGATAATGAAAGTGATGTAGATAATGGAAAAATGCCATTCAGGATGTGTGATATGTGTTAAGCCATTTTTGCATGTCTATATTTTTCCCCTCTTTGACATAGTGTACTAATTATGTTGTTTCAAAGAATTCAAGATCAGATCAAGAAAGAAAAAATTAATATACCCCATTGTGCCCTGACGGTCCTTGGAAGGATGATAAGACATTGGGCTGCCCCTTCAAGAAGTAGGTTGAAAAAGTTACTTTTTAGGTCAAGCTCATGAAAAGGTTCTAATGATATTGTGATGCAAGATGGAGATGTTAACCAGAAGAAATGTTAGTAGGATTAGAGGATAGAAGAAATTGGATGATTGATGATATGTAAAACATGATGAGTTTACTTTTTATTTTAATGTAGACTAAGTAATGTTTAGCAATCCTTATTAATGTAGTAAATAGATATGATGCACCGGGGTATCAATGACCAAGGTGGCTTTGTATCTATTGCATGGGATTTGACTTCACAAACAAAGAGTATTCTTGCTCATACCAGACATATGGAAACCCTATTAGAGTATATGGGTGACAAGTTTATAAACATTTCAAAGTAGTTACACAAAGAGGTATGGAGTACCTAATATGCAACTGCTACACGAATTTCCCCAAAACAACTTCCACACACAAAATAAAGCAAGTATTCGTCATGGTAGTATTACAAAAATATCCAAAAAATAGAGAAAATTAAATTTATGATCAATGCCCCCATTCCTTCTTCTCTAAATCCATATGGACATCCTCAAAGATCCTGGGAATGGGACATGAAGACAAATCAAAATATAAGATCACAAAAAATAAAAAATGTTGTTGTATCACTTGTCATAGATATTTTGATATTTCATGATGTTACACATTGATGATGCCTATTGTAGGAATAATTTATTTGTTAAGACACACATTAGGATGTTGACGATGATTTTCAAAAGGTAGGGTAGTTAATACTTAGGCAATGTTTTAGTCTAATGATGATCTGGTCATTTCATTTCTTTGCTTGGAAGTTTTTGGATTTTTATTTTTGATTTGCTTGTTGATTGTGTTGTTAAAGGTTGAAGGCAATAATTGTTTACTATAGATTAAGAGTTAATTATGGATAGGTGATAACGGTGATAGGACTTTCAAGATTTTTAAAATGTTTTTGTGCTTTTGATGTTATTTAATGTTATTTTTGACTTTTTTGAAATATCTAGAGACCAAAAGGGGGGACCTAAGGGGACTAATCTAATGCCTCAAGGGCTCATTGATGATGGAATTGCTTATGTATGCACATAGACAATGTAGTTTGAATGACCATGATTGACACTGTTTTTGAGGTTTTTTTATTGTTTATGAATTTTTTTCATACTTTGATAAGATATTTGAATGTTTTTGGATTTTTGACCAAGTTTAAAGACCAAGAGGGGGACCTAAAGGGACTGAACTAGTGCCTTAGGGGCTTATCGATGATGGCCTTACCTAAGTTCTATACACGAAGACAACATAGTTCAATTTATTTTGACTCTATTGCAGCTCATCCGAAGATGAGCTACAATTTTTTTGGGAATTTGTGTTTTACCACTTTGTTTTGGATTTTGATGATTTTTTGGATGTTTTTTATTTTAATATTTTTCTAGATGTTTTTTATTTTTATTTTGATAGTTATTTGCATGTGATGGGATGAACAAGGATCCAATCCACTACCAGGTTCAGGAGGTTTCCTTCAGTTCAGGATATGATTATGTTTTATTAGGGATAGGTAGATAAAAGGGATGGTGGATAGAGATGGTTCTGTAAGGTTTAACACTTGATCAGTTATCGAGCCATGGTTGGGTACACATTTTATTATACTATGAATGGAGTGGATGTGATAATAGATGGATAATGCTAATAGATGATGGTGCAAGACTTATTCAAATGCAACATCTATTTACTATGTTTTCACTACGATACAAGTCCCATAAGTGACACAAAGTGGTTTTCACTTAAAGGATGATTTATTTCTCTTTACTATTTTATTTTATTTTTTTCTTTTTTCACTTTTTTTGCTTGGGATATTTTGATATGCTAGGTGTAGAACTTCTTGAGATGGTTGTTAAGAGGTTTGACTAGAGGTTCTCCTTTCAGTGTAGCCAACTGATATGCTACTGTAGACACTTAGAAATGTCTTGAATGATACTACACACTTGAATCTATTAACATCGTTTCTTCTTGAATTCCACTCTTTTTCACCTATTTGATTAAATAAGCTTAATTATTTAAAAAAATGCATCATTTTTGTCTATTAGTCTAATTGACCTAATTGGGTTAATTCACCCCCTCTCGTACTAACATTTCACCTTGTTTAATTAAATAATACAAATTATTTAATTTAAACCCCTTAGTCCTCTTATTTAATTAAATAACCCTAAGGTATTTAATTAAATATCATTTTACATTCCCCTTTCATTAAAATCAGTAAATTAATGAATATCATATTATTCTCCATCTTGCACATTTAAATATAATTTTAATTAACTAAATTGCTAATTCCCCCATCCACTTGCATAGGGAATATTCTAAAGGAATATTCTCCTATTTGGCTCCAAAAAAGGAATGATTCTTTCTAAAAAAAATTTGTAACAAACTTTCAAAGGTGTTACAAAGTATGTTTTTTAAAATCATTTTCAACCCTTGATGCTTTCTTTGATCCATGTGATAATTGATTCTAATCCATTGATGACAATCCTTGATCCATGTTTCATCCTTCCTTCATTATTGACCATTGATAGATCAAATCAATCAAAGCCCTTGATTTCTCATTTTCTCTCCTATAAATAGGTCACTACTTGGAGAGAAATGGATCCACCTTTTGATAGCAAACTTATGATGTTGAAGTTCATACTCATTTGCGTCTATGTTTCATATTTGATAGCATTTTAGATTAAATCTTCATCCATTTAGCTTAAGAATCCATTAATGGCTCCCATATTGGTTTAGTTTACATACATTTTAGCATAAATTCATAGCTATGGCTTGCATCTTTGAGCTTTGTTTATAGTTAGCATAGATTGTATCCATCTTATCAAGCATTTAGCATTTAGAACTCATCTTTATCATTTAAAACTAGTTTCATATCATGTTTCATTCGTATCTCATCAATTTCATTAGTTTTCTTGAATAAAACTAATTGAAACAAGCTCATTATCTAAGGGATTGGGAAAGGGTCACCATTTCACATCAATGTGATACCACTCCCCCAATAGGATAATACTTGAGGTCTTAAAGTAGACTTCCATTGTGTTTTCATGTTTATATCATGTTAGTTTAATGGTTCTTTATCTTTGGAATTTTGAATATCTTATTGGGATCATTGCTTAGGGGTTTAAACAAGCTTTAAATTCATTTGGATCTAGCATATTTAGTTCACACTATGATAATGGTCACATTTTGACACTAGAAGGAAGGCTATACTAATCAAATCTAATGAATTTCATTTTAGATTCTCATTTTCTATTGTTTGTAGATACAATGATGTTATTGATGGGTTCAATGATGCATCTCCAACACGTCACTATATGGTGACACTCTTTGGTTTAAATAAAGTGATGCATAATCAATTCAGTGATGCGTGATTTAATTTTGTCACCACATATTTTAAATAGCGACATTAATGTGATTTTTACAAACATGAATTTCATTATAGTGACGCATAAATTATAGTGATGCAATTGATGTCACTTTTTTTTAAAGAGCAATGCATTTAATTTTTCACTAGAGTGACGCACCCATGGTATAGTGATGCATTTGAAAAAATTCAACAACATAATTGATTTCAATGATGCAATTGATTTCAATGATGCTTTTTACTGTAAACTAAAATAGAGACTCAATTTTGACATGTGCTTTAAATATTTGATTTCATGTGCTCTCTAACATGTCACTGACAAAGGCATAGAAAATATTGATTCACCCAAGGGATTCCAGGAAGAAGACCCTCCCATGAGCTCCCATTAGGGGAGGGGTTTGTATTGAGGTGCAATGGAATTTTTACAAGATTTTGGGTTGGTCAAGGAAGGGGAAAATATCTTTTTTAATCTGCTTATGTGGCTGGTTCAAGTGGTCCAGGACCTCCATGGCAAGTATGACACAATTGCTCGCTGCAATATATCTACCCTAAGAAGCTTAAGGGAGAAATACTCTATCTTTAGTATGGTAAGATCGTTGAATTCCAACCTTGGCCTTATGGTGGAGGATGTTGCTAATCTGAAGAGAGATCATGGTCTTAGGATTTCCATTGTGGAGAGGAATTCCTTGCAAATGCATAATGATCTCAATGCTTTGATTAATCTCAATAAGGAGAAGCTTGAGTCCTCTACCGAAGGTTTCCTATTCTTGAACAAAAAAGCTAGGGAATGGATTGGTAGATCCCTGTTTAATGAGGTAGTGAACCGGGATGGGGGTGAGGATGCTAAGAAGGGCATGTAGGCTGCTGACTTGGGAACTAGGCTGAGCATTCATACTCATAGCAAAACAAAAAAGAACAATGTGGTGTCGAGGAAAGATGTTGAAGAGATCATGGAAATGCACAATAAGGTGATATATAAGGATCTGAAAGCAGCTAGTATGTTAAAGGATCTTCTTTATTTGTTGCTTATTCTGTCTTTTTTATTTGGTTGTCGTGTCTTTGGTTGCTATCTACTGATGGTTTGTTGATTGATGTTTAATCAACCTAGTTTTTGTTTTATGTGGGGCAACTTTACTATTTTTTCTTTGGTGCCTTTTCTTTTCTTCAAGGTTTTAAAGCCCCTTCAAAACCTATTTTACGCTAATAAAAAACATGTCATTGACATCTAGTTTTTGTGTTTTTAGGCTAACTAGTTTTGTAGATTTGAAAACTTAAGGTGAAGGAGCACACTATTGTTTGACCATACATTGTAACAAGTGTTTTTGTACTTATGGGACAATTATAACCCATTATATTATGATTTAATTTATGTTTTAGGACCAACTAAACTCCCATTAGGTTTGAAATTAACTTTCCAACTTTTAAAATTGGACCCACACATATCCTCATTTTACAATATCAGTTTAAAATTGAACAAGAAAATCAAACACTCTCATTTGGTGCTTAAAATGAACTCAATGTGCCTTGCAAAGTTAAAATGAATGAGTGCTTGCTTTTTTTATTGTGTGCACTTGTAGTACATATCCTCTCCCCTTGTGTTGTGTGCGATCTTGGGTGAAGAGAAATACTCAAGTATCTTGGGTGAAGAGAAATACTCAAATATACTTTTATGCTTTGTATAACCCTTAACAGAAGGCTTCCTATGAGACACACCACTAGTATAGAAACATAAATATATGATTAAAAAAAATACTAAAAACTACACATAAATGACCAAACATGATTGCATGACCATTAGTAGTTTATTGCCAGTCATTTATAATGTGATTCGAATTGATGACTAAACCATTTTTAGTCATTTATTAGTTGTTTTGATTGATCAATTTGGTAGTATATTTAGTTGTTGATTTAGTCATTGATTGCTATAATATAGTCACTTATTTAGTCATTTTTTATTCAATGATATATTTAGTCGTTGATTTTTGTAATCTAGTCACTTATTTAGTCATTGATTGCTATAATCTGGTCACTTATTTAGTCATTTTTTATTCATTGATATATATAATCATTAATTTAGTTATTGATTGTTGTTAACTGGTCACTTATTTAGTCATTTTTATTCACTGATTTCCATCAATTGGTAGTGTATTTAGTCATTAATTTTAATCATCATTTTGATCAATTTGGTAGTTTATTTGATTGTTTTCGTTCATTGATCTCTGTCAACTAGTAGTATATTGATACATTTTTTATTAATTGCATAATTATTATATTTAGTCATATTTATTCATTGATTTCTATCAGTTGGTGGTATATTTAGTCAATTGGTAGTTTATTTAATTATTTTTGTTCATTGATTTCTGCCTATAAGTGTTGGAAATGAGAAAATAATTTAATTGATGTTTAAACATATAAAAACACAAAAAAACATAATCAATCATTCATTTGCACATAATGAAACAACTATTAAGAAGCAAAATACTAAAAATTTATTGAGAAAAGGTGTTCTTATAGTAGATACAAGACAAAAATATGTGTCTGCTTTTTAAAATGTGTTACAAAGTGTGTTTCTTAGTGCTATGACTCAGAAAAGTGAGTTACAATGCCTTTTTTTTCTTATACAACACCAAAACAAATAAAAAAAACTAAGATCCTTGAACAACACATTCAAACTATTGCTAGTACTACATGATAAACATCAACTATGTCATTTTTTTTCAAATATTTTAGTGACCACCATGTGAAGGTCCCTTCTTTCTCTTTTAGACTAACAAATCCATCTATTTTGTCTTCATAAGCAAGGGATATTTACTTGTGACCTTTAAAATACTTACATTTGCATCTCCCGTTCCTTTCAATTTGACTCCATGTACAATAGATAGTGAGTGAATCCACCCAATTCCCATAGTAGCACCATCAAATGGATCCAACACTTCAAATTTATCCCCTTCTTGGAGATTATCAATAAATGTCTAGAAAAACAAAATAAAATAAAATTATTTTGAGATATAAAACATGCATTATATTGTTTTTGACAGTTGTATCTAATGTCTTATGTCTTGGAACAAATTAGTTTTTGTATGTGTTTTTTTTATTTTATTGAATAAAAAAGAAGCAAATTTTTACTTTGAAAAAAAAAACCCATTATGAGGTACAAATAAATGGAGGGCAAGACTACAATTGTGCTAGACTATACAAGTACTCCAAAAATAGACATGGATTGGCAATGAAGTCTCCCCAATTGAAGACCATGACATCCTCGAACACAATGCACTAATGCATTGTCAAAATCTATGTATGCACTCTATTACAACTAAGCTCTAAGCTTCCATATGTAAGTTATATGTTCTCCCTTATTTCCATAATCTATGTATACTAGCTAATTACACTTCACTACTATTCTAACCAACTTCTATCAAATAGGTAATAAAACAACCATTACCTACTTGAATAGTACTTACTTGCATGTGGTTTCATAGTACTCACCTCGAGTTGATCAACAAGACTACTACTATGAATATCATGTGCATGCCCGTTGAGTTCATCATCATAATCACTATCAACATCATTGCAAACATGAAGTTGTACAACTTTGCAGAGAGTTCTATTGGCAGGGATTTTTTCTTTTCATTCTGCTTTCATAGAATTGAGCTTTGCATGTGGTTTAATCATCATGAAAAAATCAATATAAGTGAAGTAAAGAATGCAAAAACTATAAATTTTTGTCCAAAAGAAAATTTTAAGCATGAAGAATGACAAAACATTGGGATAGATTAAATTACAACTTCAATAATGCAAAAGCTATAAATTTTTTTCCAAAAGAAGAATGAAAAAACATTGGGATAGATTAACTTACAACTTAAAGAATGCAAAAGCTATAATTTTTGTCCAAAAGAACATTTTAAGCATGAAGAATAACAAAACATTGAGACAGATAACTAACAACTATTATATTACCTCAACTTCAGGACAACTATGACAACTATGTTGCACATTCGTGTCCACTTCATCATGATCACTATCAATATCAACAACTCTATTGACATCATGAAGGTGTTTTTTTTTCTTATTGCTTTGATAAAATTACTCTCCTTGTGGTTTAACCATCATGCAAGAGAATATACAAAGAATTCAATAGTCAAGTAAAGAATGAAAGCTATAAATTTATCCAAAAGAACATTTTTTGGATCACTCCAACAATAAAGAAATTGGGTTGGATTCTCCTATGCTCAGATTTCAATAATTTACATATTAAGAGGAATTTGTATATAGAATTTCTAAACAAGAAGAAATGAGTTCAATAGAGTTGCCTCTTACCTCATTTGAATCCATGGATTTATGTTCATTCCATGCATAAACCATAGGGTTAACAGAGGCAACCAACAATGAAACTTGCTAAGTGAGACCTATAAGATGGGTAAAAATGAGGTAGCCTAGATTCTAGTGACAACCACAACACTTCTAAGCTAAAACCCAATCTAAAACAAGTGAATACAAACAAATCATGAGGAAAACAAAATAATCAAATGAAAGCACTCCCCGTGTTTGAAGTTGAATCACTTCCCTTGTCTCTCCTAATTCTTCTTTTACAAATATGCCTTCAGATTTGTAGTAGAAATGTGCAAATACCTACAAATTGTAAGCAAGAAAGTTGGAGATAAGTGGTTGTTAAGGAAAAAATGGAGGAGAAAGGCTTCTTTTATAGATAGTCATTCAAACGGATGATAAAGATCAAGCTTCTAGAAAGATTCCAAGATCCATGGTTGAGAGGACATGCAACACAAAGGAATGGGGGTTATGAAATGAATGGTCATGATTGAGAAGAGGCCAAAGTCAATCGACGACCGAGATTCAAAAATGAGGTAGTGGAGTAAGAAACTAGAGGAATTAAAAATTGGAAATAATTAATTCATGAGAAGGAATCTCTAGACAAGTGGAGGCATAAATAATTTATGTAAATTATTTATTTGAGAAAGAGGCAAGTGGGAGAAAATAGACATTTAATTAAAATAATTTATGAAATCAATTTAATTAAATGGAGAAAATGGATATGAGACATTAAATAATTAATTTAGGCTAATTATTTAATAGAGGAGAGAAGTTTCATTTGATAATTAAATAATTTTGACAATTATTTAATTACGGAGGAATATGAGACAAATGAATAGGTAAATAATTAATAATTATTATTTAACTATAGTCAAATGATGACAAGAGAATAATTAAATAAATAGTAGTTTATTTAATTATCCAAGATGAAGACCAAAAAATGATGCCTCGTGACCAAGAAACTTTCAATGTTGCCTTTCCTTGACATAATGTAGTTCCAACCTAAGTTGTGTCAAAAAATCTGATCAAAAATATGCCCTGAAAGGTAGGTATGGCCCCTCTAGGTAAATTTTAGAAATTTTCAAAAAAATTTAGATTTTTTTCAAAATTATCCTGATAAGATAATTTGATAACCAAGAGTTCAATGATGAAGAAAAAATCAAATTTCGAGGTCGATAAGGGAGTCAAATTCAGGTTCAAAGTCATCAAAAAGTTTGCTCAATAGATAAGGCAGGTGCAAACCCTAATTTATAACCTATAAATAGGGATTAGATGAGGAAAATAGGTCATTTGTGCATTCCCAATTTAGAAAACCTATGAGCTCTGAGTGATTTTGTTGAGGAGATGTCGCCTGTTCCAGAAATTTCCCACAGAGGATACCACATCCACACCTTTCGCTGACCTAAGGGAGCGCCCACCCTAGTGAGTACTACAAACCTAGTTTGTGATTTTATTAATTTTCATGCATTTAGGTATGAAAATAATTTAACAAGCAATTGTGTTGCAGGGAATGCAACACAATTGCATGCATGGGAAAAGAAAAAGAGAAGTAGTTTTCCACACTTGTCACGTCATGACGCTACTACTTAAGTCTAGGGCAAGTACAGTTGTGTTACAATGCATTGGATGGTGCAACGCAACTGAATTTTTGAGTCGCATATGTGACCGAGAACGATGCAATCAAATTTGTGCAACACAAGCATTGTACAAAATTACGCATATGAAAAATGTGCAGCACAACTGTATTTGTGAGTTTCTATAAATTAATGTGACACATTTGATAGAATAGGGATGCAATTGCTTGGTGAAATTTTTTCCCCGATTTAGGATAGAAGGACTTGGTCAACTAAGGTTCAATAGGTCAACTGAAGATTTTAGATTGACATGATGGCTTGCATGATGACTTCAGGTTGTTCTACCTCCTATCTATATGTGGGAGTCATGGCCAGATGTATTTCGACTGCGGGACCAGCTAGAAATTACGGAGAGACAGGCGTTGTTAGATCTCAGCTTATTCTATGTCACCTATATGCCAGTTATCAGGGAAAACAGGGGCATGCTGACAACGTTGGTGGAGCGGTGGAACTCGAAGACCTGCAATTTAAATTTATCAACTAGGGAGGTGATAGTTACCCTGGAGGATGTGTATAGGATCTTGCAATTTCTGATTGAGGGTGAGCAAGTTCAATATGGCCCCATTCGAGGATTGCAGGCATTGTATGAGTACTATGATTATGATGATGATTCAAAGCTTGGGATTCAAGGTTATGAGATCATATGGGAGACCTTGGCAGAGAGATATGATAGATATGACTATGTTATGCCCAATTATAGTAGGGTTTATGATTCCTGACTGCAGGGGCCACGAGTTTCTAGTGGGCTATGGAGAGATGCTAGCAGGTATGGTTGACGATGAGACCATATATGCATGGGGACCATTTCTACTAGGAAGGTTGTATTTTTAGCTTCATGACATTTCTTATAGAGGAGGACAAAGCCTGAGTTGTGGGATCAGTTTGCTGATAATATGGGAATGGGAGCACATAGTAGTGTTCCGACCGCTAGTGGTACAACAACTAGGAGCTGGTGCTCCATATACATATATGTATCAGGGTTCCTTGTCATAGAAACATGTGGGAGATGTTAGATCTTGGAGACACAGTATCGACACATTGGTTAGATTTTTCTGGAGACCATACAAAGATTGTGATTTATGGGTTGGTGAGGATGATCACTTTCCATGGTGCTGACAGCCCAGGTACTTTATCATACACACAATACATAATCAACATATTATTGAGATGCATCTTCCAAAGAGGGTTCAAAGGTAGTTTAGGGAGACTGGGTATTCTTGTGGGCATGTTAGAGTTTGCACGGTCTTCTCGAGAGGTGCACCCATGGGGGTCATAGATAGTAGTGACCATAGTTGAGTAGGAGATTAATGCTCTATAGACAATGTAGTGAGGGTGGTGAGGGAGTGATATAGATGCAGGGACCACTCCCAAGTATGACGCATGGTGGTATACACACAGACCATCGCCATATATAGATCTAGAGAGAGTAATGCTTGTAGAGTGTAGAGGTAGGGGCTCAAGAGGCCAAAGAGGAGATAGGGGATGGAGGGGTGGAGGGAGAGGGTATGGAGGATGGGGAGATGGAGGAGGAGATGATGGAGGAGATGGTCAAGGACGAGGTCAAAAAAGGAGGAGGGATGGAGGGCGGTGAGCAATGGGACATTGCCATCGATTTGAGAGGAGGAGGAGATGGAGGAGGATCAACCAAAGGTGAGAGAAATAGAAAAAGTGACAGTGGAGGAGGGAGAGCAACATGCTAAGACACCCACTCTAGAGGTGGCACACCTAGAGGTTGAGGTGATGGAGGTTGAGGAGCATGGAGAGGAGAGATACGAGGAGCATGTAGAGGAGGTAGAGATGGATGAGGTAGAGAGAGTCCTTCAAGAGAGGATTATCATGGGGATGGGTGAGGAGGAGGGTTGGGTTGGAGTAGTGGAGGGCAATGAAAAGTATAGGATAGCCACCCTACAGGCTCTGGTATAGGCCCTAGAGGCAGAGCTCAGGACAATGATAGTGAAGAGGGATGACCTTAAGGTTGAGAGGGAAATTTTATAGACTAAGAGGGACCTAGCCATCATTAGTTGTAGTATACTGATCAGAGGATGCTAGAATTTGTTACTACCTACAGTGGTTCAATGGTTGATGTTGCTTGGGAGTTGGCTAGGTAGAGCCAAGTAGTTAGGATTACAAGGATTTATTTGAAAAGGTTGTGCCACCATAGAGGAGAGAGTCGAGATTCTCCCAGGTTCAAATTAGCAGATCACAGGGTAGAGCTCAAAGCAGTTCCCACAGTAGGCACTCCCACAATAGGTCAGACGGGAAGACATTAGATGTGAGATGAGCTACTCCTTATGATAGAACCTATACTTCTAAGCACAAGGCCATAGAGTCACCACCTTGAGAGGACAGGGATGCCCTAGGGACAAGAGATCAAGGCAGCTCAGGCTAGGGCCTCTTTGACATTATGTTATATGGACACTATATTTTGATTATCGATCTTACAAGCTCTATTTTTGATAAACACAACACATCTTGACATTGTACCTATGACACGTTTTGAGCAATATATATGATATAATTTTTGGAGGCAGTTTATGATATGTAGTCTTATGTGATTATGCTCTATGCATATATTAATGTTATGCTATGGATGTTCCTGCTTTTATGATGTCTATTGATTCATTCTATATGATCGTGTGATGGTTTAATGTGCTTTATGATTATGCATTCATGATTATGTTATGAATGTTTATTCCCTTATGATATGTATAAGTAATAAATGCAGTAGGAATGACTTAATGTTATGAATGTGATGTAATATATAAATGTAATTAATGTTAATGTAATGGGATGCCTATATGATGATGCAAAATATGATGATTGAGAATGTTTAATGTAAATACAAAATGTGATGTATAATATGATATGTTATTGTTGTGTGGTCTCACAACACGCCCCAAGACTGAAAAGACTTGGGGAACCAAGTGTAAAATATAACTCTTATGGTAGGAGCTAGCAAATTGGAAGATCACTAGAAGGAAAAGAGAAAAGTCTTTGATAATAAAAGCACTTAGTAATTAAGTGTTTCGGGCACCAGACATAGGGTACTAGAAACATGGAAAAGGTGAAAGGTAATACAAATTTGAATGGAAGGCTCGAGTCCGGTATGAAGGAGTCCAATATGAACGAGTTCAGTATGATGGAGTTCTAGTATAACTGAGGTTTGAGAAAGTGAGTGGGTAAAGCTGAATACTGGGTACTGGGTACTGGGTTATAATGTGAAGTGAAAATGATAAAATTTTAAATTTATCTAACGATCCCGGTAATCCAGTATATGTATGAGGATTTATGATATGCTTTTAAAAAGAGTGTTGATTATGAGATTTTTGTACTAACAATTGAATAATGGTTTTATTTACATGAGATGTTATAAATGTTTTCTTTCTTTTAAAAGGGATTTAATGTGAGGAATTTGTGATTGTAGGAGATATTGATTGTGATGCAAAGCTCGAGTATGGAAGGTTAGGAAAAATTTAATCATGGATAGAAGAATTTTCAGTCTAGTTCAATTACTTTGGGAGATTATAATGCAGACGACTTTGAGTCCACTAGAATGTTGGGGATCTCGGTATTTCACATGCGATGGAAATAAATGTCAATTTTCAGGAGAGCCCATTCCTGAGAGTGATAGAACTGGAGCCAAGCGATGTGTGGGGGAAAAAATTCTACTTGTTCATTATGAATGTATGGGAAGTATCTACATATTATCCTAATTTGAAGTATCATCCTAGTGAAGATTCAGGATCAACACCTAAAGAGCTTCAACGTGTAATTGGAGTTGACTTCCATTGAATTCAATTACAACTCTCATATTGGTCACTACATTCCACGTGCCTTGATGAGATTGGTCCCTTAGATTTCCTCTCATGTAGTTGTCTTATCCTGTTTGAACCTTGTGTTCTATAAATGGCCAGAGGATCCTTTTTTTATTTTTAAGTTTAGAATTTGTGGATGTCAGAGGAGCATAAAATTTTAAGTTTTGTTCTTTTTTCCTGCTTTCTAAACCATTCCAGCATAAAAATTTGTATGCACATAGAAATTAATTAATATCAGAGCTTGTTGGATAGCTACTTATCTCAGTATCTTTTGTAGTTGGTTTTGTTAGTTCAGCCGAATAAGACTATATGTTGCACTGTTTAAGGGTGCATACAAAACCTACTTGGTGTCTAGAAATGAAACCCCTCTCTTTAAAATTTTGCACCATTTTATCTGTAGTTGTGAATCAATCTAGTAAAGTATAAAGAGGTTTGCTCTAGATTTTGATTGATTCTTTGGGGCATCCATGGAGAATAACCAGGAGAAACTTTTAATTTTTAGTATTTTTTATACTTTATTTTAGAATAGATGTTTAAATTCTTGAAAATGTTCCAAAATTTAAATGAATGGAAGAAATTTTATTGAAAATATTTTGTTTTCTATAAAATTGTTGAATGCTTAGTGCTAAATCTACTTAAGTGATAGCAAATAATTTGTGATGTTCATGAAATGTTATAGCAAATATTTTGGTTTCATGATGCTTGAACTTAATGTTTCAATTCAGAATTCAATACCTAAAATATCCAATTCATAACCATAGTCCCTTTGATATTAACAACAATATCACATCAGTACCCAAGAGCGACCCTAATACAACCATGACCTAGTTATCGGAGACTTCGGATTGGATGAAATCCAATCTTTGCCTTGTTAATGCAGAATTCCCCTTTAGGTTGTCTTTGTTCCATATTTTTCAAGAAGGATAGGCTCCTTGTGGTCTTATCTATGAAGAATTTATTCGCCTTGTTTGCTACGAGTAAAATCATTGTCAACAAGAACTGGCGCTAGAAGGAGGGCCTCTCCTTGACATTTTAGGTTTTATTCCATGGAATTGGAGAATTATATGTTGAAGTGCTAATTCTGAGTTTGATAAGAATCTTGTAAATGAGAGATTGAATGCAAGCTGGTTTTCATTATGGAAGTTGAAAAACTTTGGAAAATATTTAATCAGAAATTGCATCCTTTGAGTTTGTTTAATTTTGGAAGAGTCACCAAGTGCATGATTCACGATACGACTGACCATAGTGAACTAGAGTGTGAATTTTTTTTAACTAGGGTAAGTTTAGCCATAAGTAAAGTAATTCCATTAATAGAGGAAGTTCCAATTGCTAAAAGAAAGGGATTGTTAATGAGAAAAATATTTTTCCCTAGTGAAGTTGGAAATGTTAAAAAATCAACAAATACACCAAAACAATTGGAAAAATATGATTACTATAAAAAATTTCTAACATTTTGTAGGAAAATAGGCGAGAATGTCGAGATTCAAAGATATTTCATCACCAATGAGGAAATGACATTGATGAATCAGCATTGCCTATATACGTGGAAAACACAAATAACGAGGAGTGGGAAAATCGAAAGAGAAACGTGTGATTGCGCTCCAAGTTGGAAATTCACAAGCTATAAAGACATTTTCTTGATTTTATACAAGATACAGAATATCAAATTTTTAATTTTTCTCTCTCTGATAGCAATATAAATAGTGATATATCTTGGTCTAATGAAATGCAAAGTGAAGATAGGGTTGAAGATATGAAGATTTTCAGAGGAGGAAGCAGAGAAATAGATGCAACCATTCATGAAAATGGACTAGGGTTGAAAGAAGGTACAATATGATCACATCAAACGAAATGTGTGCAATCGATCTCTAATGAGTTCATTTTCATACATAGGAGCCAAATTATGGGTAAGTACAATTTTGAATTTATGATGTTTAAATGCAGAATTTGAGATAATTCATTGTTATAGTAGAATAGTGAAAATTTTAATAAGTGAATTTAAAGACAAACCTATTGTAATTCGTACCAAAAATGTAGAAGAAATAGCCATAGAAATTGAAGTAAATTTCTTTAGTAGAGTTAGTATTTTGTTATGTTAGAGTTAGGGTAGTTAGGGTTAGTTCGATTTTTGTTTTTTTTTTCTTTCTTTGTTTTTTGTTCTTTTCTTTTGTTTGGCCTCTGCATTATCAAATTCTACTTAAACTTATCTTATGCATGAGAGTTCATTCAAACATTTTCAAAATTGAATTGAGAAAGAGAAATAATAAAGCCATACATAGTAAAACAAGCTTTAAATGTACCAAGAGAGATATATGTGTGTGTGTATCACATATATACATGAGATATTGGAAATCCTTGTTCAAAAAATAAAAAAAGAGTCAAAAAGAGAGTGAGAAAAGTTGTAGATGATAGTAGCCATTCAGTTGATGTGGGATGCCTCTTCCATTAGGGCTAAATACCCTATGTAGGAAAGTTCCCAATGAGCTTCAAAATCTTGGATATGAAGATCAATAAGAAAGGGCCAAAGTGGAACCACTTCCTTGTGTTCCAAGAACCAAAGAAAATCATCCATGGAGGGAATCCCAATGGTCAGATGTGCAACAGATAAAATGGTATCGAGATTCTCCAGGAATTCAAGTTTCACTATCAAGTTAGAAGCAGCACAAATGTATTCAATAGGTAGCCCAATGTCCAAAAGTGACGCTACAAAGTGAGAAGCTATGTCAGAGTAGAAACAAAAGTAGTGGCTAGATGCAACATATCTTTCCCCAAGGACTAAGCATAAATTTGGCACAATAAAATTGGAAGTCCTAATGAAGAAAACCTTTTCAAGCCTTTGTGATGTGATACTCCCTAAGAAAACATTCTATCAGAAAAAACAACCCAAGCAAATTGGAGTATCCATGGCTAAGAAGCAAATGCAAAGACATAGAGTAGAATTATAGAAACAAAACAGAAGAAGAGAGAAAGAAAAAGTGTGAAGAATTCGAGAAGAAATGCAAGAATTTATAGAGAGCCATAAGAAATTTGTGGTACATAGTTTCCTTGAGTAATTTTTTTCTTGGGAAATCACAAGCAAGGTGGTAGTTGGATAATTATCTTTAGAGTTAAAGGTTAAATCAAATTAATTCCTTGCACATATCTGGTGGAAAATTGCTTCAAATTTGAGTAGTATGAAGATTGAAAATCAAGCAAGTTGAAGATTTCAAAATTAATAGTGATCATTTCATTTTTTTAAAAGAGTCGTATTAATTATGGAGGTGCTTATGTGTGATTAATACAAAGGAAAATGAAATCGACAAGGAAATACATGTCATCACCTAAGTAAGTTGAAGAGATAATATGTGTGAATTTAATGCAGAATAATGTGATCATGTTTCAAGGTAATTATGACATTTCTGATCCATTAATGAAGTGCAGCGCCATCAAGTCGAAATAGCTAGCATAAATTTTAGTAGTTGCCATAAAATTTAATTGGAAGGGTGGTAACTGATGTTTCTAAATTTGGTGATTAAGTTGTCTATTGCTAAATTTTAATTTATGCATATTTTTTAACATATAGTGGGCTATAGTTAGCTAGTATTTGACATAAATTAGTGAAATTTAGCTGGAAACACACACCTACAGGGAATCATTAAGTGAGTTTTTGGGAAATAGTGAATTGATGAAGGGATTTACATTGAATGAAAAATCAAAAAGCAACCTTCGCTACCACTGTAATTCCCAACCTAATAGTAGTGCTTCATTGCTTGCAAGTTGATAAAAGAGCTATCATTGAAATATCAAAAGTGAAAAATGAGCTATCATTGCTATATCTAAAAAAAAGAAGATATCAACTCTTTAGGCTATCCAAATAACTCTATCGGGGCTATGGACACCTGACCGACATTAGAGCTATGTTTGGGGGAATTACAAAGATAACCTTGTCCAGGCTATGGACGCTTGATTGGCAGCAAGGCTCTATCCCTGGTTGGCTTTGGAGGATTACTATATTATGTAGTTCAATGTTAATGAACTGATTCTTTTTACTAAGTTCTGAAAACTGGAATTAATCGGAGCACACATGAATGTTTCTAGTGGAGTTTTACTTCTTTATGATAGAATCTAAGTAAACTAGAAGTTATTATTTTAAAATATGTGTAAGTTTTAATTTACAACTGGTGATTTAATTTCAAGTTTGGTTTAAATTTGGTTTTATTGGTTGCAAGTTGTGTGGTCTCACAACACATCCCAAGATTGAAAAGACTTGGGGACCCAAGTGTAGAATATAACTCTTATGGTAGAAGCTAGCAAATTGGAAGATCACCAGAAGGAAAAGAGAGAAAAATCTTTGATAATAAAAGTACTTTGTAATGTAAGTGTTTTGGGCATCGAACACAGGGTACCAAAAACATGGAAAAGGCGAAAGGTAATGCAAAATCTGAATGGAAGGTTCCAGTCTAGTATGATGGAGTTTTGGTATAACCGAGGTCCAAGAAAGTAAGTGGGTAAAGCTGAATACTGGGTATGGGGTACTGGGTTATAATGTGAAGTGAAAATACTAAAATTTTAAATTTATCTAACGATCCCTATAATCTGGTATATGTGTGAGGATTTATGATATGATTTTGAAAGGAGTGTTGATTATGAGATTTTTGTACTAACAATTGAATAATGGTTTTATTTACATGAGATGTTATAAATGTTTTCTTTCTTTTAAAAGGGATTTAGTGTGTGGAATTTGTGATTGTAGGAGATATTGATTGTGATGCAAAGCTTGGGTATGGACGGTCAAGCAAACTTGAATCATGGATAGAATAATTTTTAGTCCGGTTCGATTACTCTTGGAGATTATAACGCAAATGGCTTTGAGTCCACCACAATGCTGGGGATCTTGGTATTTCACATGCAGTGGAAACAAATGCCAATTTTTGGGAGAGCCCATTCCCAAGAGTGATAGTACCAGAGCCAAATGATGTGTGGGGGAAAAAATTCTACTTGTTCATTCTGAATGTATGGGAAGTCCCTACACATTATCTTGATTTGAAGTATCATCCTGGTGAAGATTCAAGATCAACATCCAAAGAGCTTCAATGTGTAATTGGAGTTGACTTCCATTGACTTCGACTACAATTATCCTATTGGTCACTACATTTCACGTGCCTTGACGAGATTGGTCCCTTATATTTCCTTTCATGTAGTTTTCTTATCTTGTCTAAGCCTTGTGTTCTATAAAAGAACAAAGGATCCTTTTTTTTTATTCTAAAGTTCAAAATTTGTGGATGTTGGAGGAGCATAAACTTTTAAGTTTTGTTCTTTTTTCTTGTTTTTTGAACCATTCCAGTGTAAAACTTTGTATGCACATAGACATTAATTAATATCAGAGCTTGTTAGATAGCTTTCTATCTCAGTACCTTTTGTAGTTGGTTTTTTTAGTTCGGCCGAACAAGACTTTATGATGTGTCGTTTAAGGGTGCATACATAAGCTATTCGGTGTCCAAAAACAAAACCCCTCTCTTTAAAATATTGCATCATTTTATATGTAGCTGTGAAGAAATCTGGTGAAGTATAAAGCAATTTTCTATGTTTTAATTGATTATTTGGGGCATCCATGTAGAATAACTAGGAGGAACTTTTAATTTTCAGTATTTTTTATACTTTGTTTTAGAATAGATGCTTAAATTCTTGAAAATGTTCCAAAATTTAAATGAATGGAAGAAATTTTATTGAAAATATTTTGTTTTCCATAAAATTGTTGAATGCTTAATGCTAAATAAACTTAAGTGATAGAAAAGAATTTGTGATGTTCATGAAATGTTATAGCAAATCTTTCAGTTTCATGATGCTTGAACTTAATGTTTCAACTCAGAATTCGATACCTAAAATATTCAATCCATAACCATAGTCCCTTTGAGATTAACAACAATATCACATCAATACCCGAGAGTGGCCCTAGTGCAACCATGACCTGGTTATCAGAGACTTGGGATTGAACAAAATCCAATCTTTTCCCTATTTATGCATAATTCCCCTTTAGGTTGTCTTTGTTCCATATCTTTCAAGAAGGATAGGCTCTTTGTGGTCTTGTCTATGAATAATTTATTTGCCTTGTTTGCTGCGAGTAAAATCGTCATCAACAGTTAAAATTTTATTAATGTGATGTGATGTATATTAAATGTAATGCAATGTGATGTGAAATGTAATGCTATGCAATGTGATGGATGGAAATGAACTATGTGGCTTAGTAGGATAATGATGTCTATGATGATAATGCTCCTAGTATGTTGCCTAACATGATCATGTATGCAAGATGCTTTTGTGTGTCATAGGAATTTTTCAAGATGTAGATGGAAGAAATGTTAGTGTGAAAGAGATGGATGTTAGTGTGGAAAAAGGGAAAGGAAGATGGAATGTTAGATGGAAAATCACAAAGGATAGACTTTCATGCTTTTATATTTATCATCATCAGGCATCAAAATTGTTGCAAATGGAACATAAACACCATGGTATGATGTAGACCAAGATGTGCAAAGTGACCATTTGTGAGAGACAAGCAGTCAAATAGACAAAGCCAAAATACAAGGAATGCCCCAGCTCATACTAAGGACCTAATTATCCTAGTATTTTTGTCAAGAAAAATCGCAGACATCAAGCAAAGATAAAAAGTCATGATCCATCATCGTCCCTCTAAATCCTTTTGGAAATCCTCAAGGCGACTAGTAACATGATCCAAAACCAATCAAAAAGAAAAGACAAACTCATACCAACAAAGTGTTTGTTAGAGAGATAGTGTTTGCTGATAGGATTGACAAGATTGATTAATATGATTGATTAGATTGACCAAGGTGACCGAGATGACCAAATGATTGATTGTTTGACTAAAGGTGAGTGATAAGCAGACAAAGGTTGATTAACTGATTTGTATGCTTGTGCCTAATTTTAGTAAGGACACACCTTGATTAAAGCAAGATTAATTGACCAAAGATAATAAAGTTGATTGACCAAGTGACAAACTTGAACTAATTTGATAAATTTTTGATTGATATGATTAACCAATGTGATGACGCTTGGTTTTAGGAAAGAAAAATCCTATTTAAGGAAAGGAACACATCTGATAAAGTTGACCAAGTGACCATTTTTGATAAAGCACCTAACTGCAAGAAAGACACGTCTTGCTTAAGGTGAATGACCAAATTGACAAAAGACAAAGTCTAATATCAAGGACACATCCTAATAAAAGACAAGAGATAAGACCGAATGAGACAAATGACATAATGTCCCATTCTAATACAAGACCAATGACTTGATTAATTGATTGACGATAAGATGATTGATTGATTGAAGATGAAAGATTTGTTGGTTATGTTTGCTTGTTGATTCATGATTTGTTTTGAATGATAATTGCTTGTAGACAAAGAACAAGACCAGACTCAACAAACCCTAAAGGACTGACCTAGGGCCTCGGGGGCTCATTGGTTGATGGCCTTGCCTACGTTATACACACAGAGACCTCGTAGTTTGATATGACTTGACCTTGTTTTATTCAACAAAAGACGAAATCATGATTTTATTTGGACAAACCTCAAGGACTAACCTAATCTCTCAGGGGCCCATTGAAGGTGAGTCTTTCCTACGTAGCAAATGCATAGAGACAATGTAGTTTGACCACTCTAACACAAACTAACTCAAACTTAGACTTTGACTCTTTTTTTTTATTTTTAATGTTTTTGGATTTTGATGGTTTTCTGATTTTTTTTTTTGGATTTTGATGTTTTATGATTTTT
>VDFB02000003.1:114854087-114948662 GCA_007258455.2 Sequoia sempervirens | reverse complement strand
ATGGAAATATGAATAGAGGCACTATTAATGGCTTTATAATTGCAGGGGATAGAAAATATTCCACTTGTAGTTCTTTTTTATTCAAAAAAGGGTGTGTTGATACTTCTTCCGTGGTGGATGAAACTCTTCCTAGAGATGGGGAACAAATTGAGGATGGCAGATTCAAAATGCAAGGAATCAAAAATAACATACAATTTGTAAATTAAAAGTGGTGGAGTCAACAAAATTGCCTGTACTTAATGTACTGATTCACTGAATGACCATTGGCAAACTAACTCAGTTCTCTTCAAGCCACCCTAATCAGGCCTACTAACTCCTTTTTATAAAACAAAAGCTAGACTTCACACTACTCGTACTGAAGTGTTACATTGTCTAGGTTGCATTATGTATATTACCACCAAACGTTTCTCTTCTTTTTCTTCTTCTTCTTTCAAATTTTGTTGCTACCGGTGGCAGCGGCATCAGAAGAGGCAGCAGAAGCAGTGGCAGTAGTGGTGGTTTTTTACTACTGCTAACATATTATTTGTCAATGACTCAGGAAATACACATCAGTGTTTCACTAACTATGATTATAACCAATCTTCAAATGTAAACTTTAAGAACTAGAAAGAATAAAACCACAAGAAATAAATATCCCTACTGCTAATTTTGCTACAATAATTCATAATATTAATAGGTTAAACCTATACTGATGCGGTTGTAATGATGTACAATTACACAATTCCCTGACAACATGAGAAAAGAAAGCTCACCTCAAGTTTTGTCGCCTCGCTGAAACCAAATGCTGCTTGATACCAAACAGGGGTTACGATGGCAAATTCCAATGAAGAAATTGCAATATATTTCCTCCTTGGTAAGAGTAACGTTATTCCAGTTGCATAAAAAATACAATCTCATTTATTAATTTTTATCCAACAACTTGTCCAAGAAAATGATGGTTCCTTGCACTTTTCCTATTTTGAGAAAGCCATTTGCCATTGTCTTTTTAAGGCACTGTTACTGTGTAGTGCGTGGCAAGCTTTACCATATCCTTACCCTTTCCTAATAGATAGACATTCAAAAGTGTCATAAAAGTCATGATCTCTGAACGGAAACTCTTCTCCATCAAATTTCACTAAATTCTATTGTTTCTCTAATTGGGACTTTCTTCAACATTTCTCTATAAATTACCATAGCTTTTTGTATCCCTTGATGTAGCATGAATCATCCTTTTTATGGTCAAGGTCATGATGGCAAGCTCACATCCCGAATACTATAGAGCTCAATAATCAGAACCCACTTCTGGGCGGCAAAAAACAATTACCATGAACAGATGTCGAAATGGTAACCAAATGGTGGAGTAGTATATTCTTTAAATGCAATTTCCTGATTTGAACAGTTACTTATAGCAGGCCAGAAATGGCCTAAGAATCACTGATTTTTTGAGAAAATGATTTCAGAATGTGATGGGCTTTGACTATAGAAGCCCTTTGCTTCCAGTTCTTTCATAAGCTGCGTTGCTTGATGAGATTTCCCCAACCTTAAAAGTCTTTTCACCAGCACATAGTAAATCTTACCGTCTGGAATACAATCCCTGGCAAGCATACTATATATGAACTTCAGAGCAGCATTGAGGTTGCCATCCTTGCAGAGGAAAAATATGATACTGTAAGTATAATCATCAGGTATGTACCCCTTGCTAGTGAGCTCATTTAAAAGCTCAATAGCTGCTTCTGCTATTCCCTCCGTGTGCATTGCACGGAGCACAACATTATATGTAAACATATCTGGAGCACAGCCTTTCACAGCCATTTCGTCCAGAAGCTTTCTTGCCTCTTGGGACCTCCTCATATTGCACAGACCTAAAATTATAGTATTATATGTAACAACATCAGGCTTAATGCCCTCTCCTACCATCATCTCCTCCAGTGCAGTGAAAGTCACAGTGTTTGGGAAGTGCCCACTGCCATGCATCTCCTCCAGAAGTTTAACAGCCTCCTCCATTCTTCCCTGCTTACAGAGCCCATCATCATGATTAGTGTGAAAGTGAACGTCACAGTATCCGGATAAAGCCCACGACCACACATCTCCTCAAGAAACTGAACAGCCTCTTCCATTCTTTCTTGCTTGCAAAACCCATCTATTAGTGTAGTGAAAGTCACAGTATTTGGATAAAGCCCACTACCACGCATCTCCTCAAGAAACTTAACGGCCTCTTCCATTCTTCCCTGCTTGCAGAACCCATCGATCAGTGTAGTGAAAGTCACAGTATTTGGATAAAGCCCACTACCACGCATCTCCTCAAGAAACTTAACGGCCTCTTCTATTCTTCCCTGCTTGCAGAACCCATCGATCAGTGTAGTGAAAGTCACAGTATTTGGATAAAGCCCACTACCACGCATCTCCTCAAGAAACTTAACGGCCTCTTCCATTCTTCCCTGCTTGCAGAACCCATCGATTAGTGTAGTGAAAGTCACAGTGTTTGGGAAGTGCCCACTGCCATGCATCTCCTCCAAAAGTTTAACAGCCTCCTCCATTCTTGCCTGCTTGCAGAGCCCATCGATTAGTGTAGTGAACGTTACAGTATCTGGATAGAGCCCACTTCCACGCATCTCCTCCAGAAACTTAACAGCCTCTTCAATTCTTCCTTGCTTGCAGAACCCATCGATTAGTGTAGTGAAAGTCACAGTGTCTGGGAAGTGCCCACTGCCACGCATCTCCTCCAGAAGTTTAACAGCCTCCTCCATTCTTCCCTGCTTACAGAGCCCATCGATTAGTGTAGTGAACGTCACAGTATCCGGATAAAGCCCACGACCACGCATCTCCTCAAGAAACTGAACAGCCTCTTCCATTCTTTCTTGCTTGCAAAACCCATCTATTACTGTAGTGAAAGTCACAGTATTTGGATAAGGCCCACTACCACGCATCTCCTCAAGAAACTTAACGGCCTCTTCCATTCTTCCCTGCTTGCAGAACCCATCGATCAGTGTAGTGAAAGTCACAGTATTTGGATAAAGCCCACTACCACGCATCTCCTCAAGAAACTTAACGGCCTCTTCCATTCTTCCCTGCTTGCAGAACCCATCGATTAGTGTAGTGAAAGTCACAGTGTTTGGGAAGTGCCCACTGCCATGCATCTCCTCCAAAAGTTTAACAGCCTCCTCCATTCTTGCCTGCTTGCAGAGCCCATCGATTAGTGTAGTGAACGTTACAGTATCTGGATAGAGCCCACTTCCACGCATCTCCTCCAGAAACTTAACAGCCTCTTCAATTCTTCCTTGCTTGCAAAACCCATTCATTAGTGTATTGAAAGTCACAGTATTTATGGAGTCCCCACTGCCACGCATCTCCTCCAGAAGTTTAACAGCCTCCTCCATTCTTGCCAACTTGCAGAGCCCTTTGATTAGTGTATTGAATGTCCAAGTATCTGGATAGAGCCCACTTCCACGCATCTCCTCCAGAAACTTAACGGCCTCTTCAATTCTTCTTTGCTTGCAAAACCCATTTATTAGTGTATTGAAAGTCACAGTATTTGGGGAGTGCCCACTGCCACGCATCTCCTCCAAAAGTTTAACAGCCTCCTCCATTCTTGCCAACTTGCAGAGCCCTTTGATTAGCGTATTGTAAGTCACAATACCAGGAGTGCACCCATTTAGTTCCATTTCCTTCAATAACTCCAAGGCCTCTTCCACCCTATCCGTCAGAATAAACCCAACCATAAGAGTATTATATGTTACTTCATTGGGGGCCAAACCAAAGTCCGACGACATATGTTTCAACAAACTCAATGCGCAAGCCATATTGCCAGCCTTACAATGGGCCTTGATCAACGTATTGAAGGTCTTAACATCTGGTTGGATCCCAGCAGCCCTTATTTGTGAATACAGTGATTCCACCATCGTAAACTTGTTTTCATACAAAAGAATATTCAGCAAAATGTAGTAGATTTTGGTTGTGGGTGGGAATCTTGCTACCTCTATTTCGTTAAGGACTCCAAGGGCTTGGTCGACCATGTGCGCTTTGCCGTAGCTCTTAATGATGCTGCAGAAGGTTTCCTCTGTTGGCTCACTCATTAAGCTCAAAACAACCCGCATGTGCTCCAAATGCCCTGCACAGCCCAGGCGATGAATGAGTAATTCGCAGACTGAAGGGTGGGGAGTGTACCCCTTTGGGTTATAGCCTCTTGAAGGATTGTGAAGGCCTTCAGACAGTCCCTTTCTTTGTTGAGGACATGGAATAGTAGCTGCTTTGGTGAAGACAATGATGAGCGGTTAAGTTTACATGTGCAGGAAGAGGGGGAAACTTTGAAGGGCTTCCGATGGAAAGAATGAGCCGCGAGATGTGATCTGGTTGAGGAACACATAAATGGATCGATTGCAGAAGCCATGGCACTGGATACGCTCCGTCGGGATAATGTTTGGGGTGCACATTGCTCTCTCTCCTCATAAACGAAGACCTCACCATAATGTTCCTGAGATAATGTTCATGGGAATATTATTTTCAAGATAAGGCGTCATACTTTACCAAGTAAACGAAGACCTCACCATAATGTTCATTTCTTGATTTTGTAATGTAATGGTGAAAATTGCAAACCCATGTCCTTTAGTCTTTTGTTTAGAGTGGCTTTTATGTAATTATATAATAAAGTGTATAAATGGTATGTTTTTAGTTGAAAATAGATGTATAATTTAAATTATTATTTTTATTTTTTTATTGTATTTGTATTTAAGAAAGTAATCTTAATTATTTTTATATTTATAAAAAAAGAAAATCTAAAAAATTTAAATTTTAGTTTGGGGTTTATTTGATTTATCTTGCTAATTATTGTGTCAGTTTAAGGTATAAAAATATTTCATTTGTAATTCTCGATGTTGTATTTAAAGAGGTCATCATAATTCTTTTTAGATATCGCATGAGATCATGCTAGATCATTTAGACCTATCATTACTATTTCCACATAATTTTAGGACCATTAATTAAGGAATCTAGGCATCTTATTGCAACAATACTGAATTTTTTTAGCTAAAACAAGAGATTTGATCATTCTACCTATTGAAATACATCTCCAAGCATCACCAATTTGATCATTCTTGCTTAAAATTTCAGTCTAATTCCATTTGTAAGTATACAAATGGAATCATATGGTGGTTGTTTGAAAATAAAACAATAACATTAATTTTAAATTTTTGTTTCATAACTTCCCGTAGTATATTCCTCCCATCATCATTAATCTCCAATACCTCTTGATGGTGATCTTTTGTATAAATACTCACCCAAGAGATAGCTCCATTGATCTTCTATTGCACTACATTGATATTCATATGAACTTCATCTAGAGAATATTTAGTGAAGGTTGAAGTTTCAACACTAAAGCTCTCTAGCTCATTAATCTCAAAATCATGATTGTACTCCTCTCCTTGTGGCAATTCCACAAAGTCAACCATCATGCCATGATGATTCAATTTATTATGATTCACAATAGGAAACAAACCATTGTGAGAAAATTGTTCTTTTAATCCCATTAGATTATATCCTTGATGTTCTTCCCTAATATTGTCAATAGGCATCACAAAAAGTGGGTTATAAAATACTAACTCTACATCCATGTCAAAAAGGGGATTATCAAAAGATTGGAGGATATTTATATCCTCTTGTTTGTGCCTTTCTTCCTTTTGTATTAACTTTGTTTCTTGCTCATATTTGGACATTCTTTCAATTCTCTTGCATGTGACAACATGATATTCACCTTTAGACATTTCTCTCAATACAATACTTCTTCCATCATCTTGGAATTTCAATTCCATGGATTGCAAATTCGGGGTGATCTCTACCAATGAACAAAGCCATTGAATGCCAAGAATAACATCACTATCTCCAATGCTCACCATGTAGAAATCACCATTGACATTGTAGTTGCCTAGTAGTACACTCAACTATGGAATCCTACTCAAGCAAGAAATAATGAACCCATCACCAACCATAACTCTAAAGCCTCCAAACTTTTCAAGCTTGAGGCCTCTTCGTGCTACAACTTGTTTGCCAATGAAGTTATATGTAGCACATGTCAATGAGAGCAACAATTTTTTGCCCACATAGCATTCCACAAACCTAGAAAGAATCATTCTTTTGTAGACTTGAAAGTCGGGACAAAGTGCCTTCACTTCCCCTTCCTTCTTTAGGTTCTTCTGGTGCTTCTTCTTTCTCATTTTCCTCCATACTAGTTTTTTGTTCTAAATTTTCTAATTCAGAACTATCAGTTGAATATGCCTCAAATTTCTGATTCTTGCCTTTCTCAAAATATTTATGACCTTGGATGCATGGTTCCTTGCATGTAAAACATGGTTTCATCCTTCTTAGCTCATTTCATAGGTCTTCATCCATCTTTTTGAAGGTAGATATTTTGGACTAATTTAACTCCTTTGTATAATGCTTCTTGTCTTTTTCATTTTGAAAGGTCTTTTATGAAAATTTACTCCTTGAAGCAGCAAGCTCCATACTCGTCTTTTTGATAGCTACTTGGAGAGTTGGTGAGTCAAAAGCCTTTACCCACCCTCTAAGTGGTTATGCCCTTCACCAAAAAGGACTACAAGTTTTATTTCTCATATGTCAGGCACCATTACTAAGAGTCATTGGAAAGCACTAACAAAAGCATTCACCATCTCATGTTATCTTAATTGTGCTAGCTCTCTAAATTGTAATTCAAGATCCTTTTTGTCAAACCTCTCAATAAGCTTGTTTGTAAACTCATCATAAATGGTAATGAGGTTATGGCCTTGTGTAATAAGCCATGATACCACCATTCATGGGCTTCTCCATCCAAATTCAAAGTGGAAAATTTGATGGCATCCTCTTTCGTCATTGGTCTTAAGGATAAGAAGTTATCCAATTTTTGGACCCAAGCACGAGCAAGGCATTTGTCACTCCCATCAAATTGTTCAAGATTCAACTTCCCAAGAGCTTGTTCATAGTCTCTTTGCACCATAGGAATTATATTCTCTACTCTTCCACCACCTCTCTTCTTCTTCTTCTAGTTCATGAATTGATCCAAAGATAAAATGTCTTGAATCTCCAAAGGAAGTGTCACATATTCCACATAATTGGCCCTTACTTCATTCGTCATAGGAATTTGGGCCTCTGGAACAACTTGAGCATCCTCCACACATGGAAATGTAGGTCAGAGAGGTCTAGCAACAAACCCAAAAGTTGCTCCAATAGCATGACCATTATTGCTATGATGATAATTGGTGTTAGAAACATTGGCTCCTCATTCTGAATTAGAGAATATACTTGAGGTATGTTCTAATTCACTTTTACTAGCATTTGTGACATCATGTCCAGTGTGGCATCAAATTCTCTCTGTAATATGGAATTAGGATTGTTTGGTGGGGTTGTTCGCTTATCTCTTTCTAACATATTTCCTATCAAAACCTCAATTATAGGATTTTGATGTGTAGTCGGTGTTGGGAATAGGATGCCATTTAATTGCAATCCTAAACATATTTCATGTATCTCCTAAGTCCTTGGAAAGTGTTCCCCAACACTAGGATTAGAAAGAGATTAAATTTGAATGAAATGAACATGTAAATTAACATTTGTAATTATTTCTAAATGATAGGAACATGTGGGGATGCCCAAGAAGAGCTCCTACAAAATAGGAGCACATGGGGCACCCACATGGAAGGTGGAACCCACCTTGCTTAAGTTAATTGTTTGGAGGAATGATAACATTTCAATAATGCATGTAAAGATCCTACAAGTTAGGGATTGGTATTTTTATGTGTAACAACCTATCTAGTCTACAGTTTAATAATTCAACTATCAACCAACTTTCTACTGTATTGCAACTAACTGATTTTTGAAACTAGGGTTTCCAAATGATTTCAATAAGCAACTAATCTTGTGAGTTTTCAGTTTCAGCTGAAATGAAGGAAACTATATGTTTCCTCCAACCGTTTTCACAGATGACCAATAACTAAATAACTGTCTAACTAGGGTTTCATCAAGCATAATAACGAACTAAAGAGTAATTGTTAGGGCATCCTTAACTAACTTCCATTCATAACAAGGTAATGAAATCAACTGTCAATCTTTTCCATTCAAACTACTTTGAGCAATACATTAATTACATAACAATAAATGTAGCATATGAAGTACTCAAATGAACATATATTGTACTTGAATTAGCGGAAGTAGTAACCCCTTATGCAGACATCATTAAACTGAAATTTTGATCATCATCACTTGAGAAAAGAGAAATATCATCAAGGGTTTTACCACCCAACCAAGACCTATTGGTCTCTCGAGTTTCTTCAACTGAAGAACCCGCCCTTCACAAGGGTAATCAACATGGATCAAATTATCATCATGCCTCTGAGCCTGGTGTCATGGACCTATACCTTCTGATCGACCAAACTAAGGGTACCTCCCAACTAGAAAGGCCTCTTTGATCAGTGGTATATCCGGTACTTGATAGCTGACAGATGCATAATCTAGCATCGTACCTTGGCCAAGGATTTTAATATTACTGGCACTCTTGTGTTGATGTCTCTGGCACTACTGTGTCGACATCTCTGGCACCCCTATAACATCAGCACTCTCACCCTTGCTTGACATGATAATACTTAGATTAAAGTCTAAGTTTTACATTAGCAAGTTTGTTTATCAATTCCTTTTAGTTCGAGGTTATATCTTAACCATAGGATTTAATATTACTAGAACTTTGTTTGAAATTATATCTTGTTTCAAGATTTATATTATCCTAACATGGTCCCCAAAAGCCTTTCATCATATTTAAGGGTAAGTTGATTCCTTGTTGTTCATACACAGAGATATACTCAACTCTTAACTTAACCCTTCTAAGTAATAATAAACTGCTACTCTCAAGTTAATGAGGAGAGATTAAGGAGTCTTATTCCTTCATTTATATTAATTCATATTTCCAAAATTCATCTTGCTCAGAGCTTAAGCATAATCTTTCTCATAACACGGAAGATCACCTTGACTATTCTCTGCTCAAATTATTCGCAGTACAAGGTCTAATTCACATTGACAGGTCTGATTAATATTTCCTCTAGTTCAGGGTTATGTCTAAACCCTAAAGTTTATGCAAAAGAAAAGAGTGATTGATACAACAATGGGGATTTCAAGACTCTCATTATAAATATTCCCAAGCAGTCTCAATTGAACAAAGATATGCACATGTTCAGCTTCTAATTCAGGGAAAAGGAATTTGGCTTATCTATACCTATTAAGATCTTTGGAAAAATTACCAAATGATTCAACAGAACCCAGATACAGATTTAATTCAGCGTATGGCCTTATAATTCAGACAGGAATGATCTAGTTGAAAATTCTACTAATGACCAAGTTCAGTGTTAAGAAGAAAGAATATAGAATCTTATCTCAGATAAATCAAGAACAGAGATGAGGAGGCTAGAAAGGTTCGGCCAGAATTTCCCACAAGAATACATAAGCATAAATCTTCTTTCAACAAGGATGAACACTTTAACTATTCTCCGTGCTAGTTGTTCTCAGTTTGATTTAACTCTTCCATAGTCAACAGTAATGACATGTTTTGCTCAGATTTGAAATCTATGAAGATTGCATAAGCTATAGATATTAAGAAAAGATATTGGAAATCACTCCACTCGAAAGACTAAGAACATTTATAAGTAAAGGAAGTGATAGAGCCCTGGCTCGGGTTTTAGAATATAACAGAGCCAGTACTAAATTGAAAGTAGCTCTACCATAATGGATATTAGAAAATGGATCACAATACTTGCCTGACAATTCGACTGAGTTTGACAATACTCTGAGACTCTCCACCCCCTGATGCTAACTGCTTTGGCACCCAGAGCAACCTCATTGACGGAAGGTAACGAGAACAATGACCTTCAAATAGAGTGAAAAATATAAGCAAGAATGCTCGGCCTGAGCTACAATAAAATACTTGATCCGGTAGCACGTTCTCTCCATTTGAGCAAGGATGCTCCCTAAAATTTATACGATGATTAAAAGAGAAATGAATGTTTGGCATGGCTGAGAGTGGTAGGGCTTTTAGTGAATAACGACATCGATGAATGAAAGACTGTATGAGATTTTGCGTGAATGAGAGAAGAAGCCTCCAACAAATATTCGATTCCCAGCATAGCCCTTGTCTTACCCCGAGAAAGAACCTGAGAAGCGGAGGCCGCAATAATGAAGAATGAATGTCTATTTCTTAAGGAAGCTCGAACTCCAGCCGTTCCAAAAACTATTCATCTACCCATTCTTGAGCGTTTCAATCTACGCGGTGGCGAGCTTACAGAAGCTTTCTTCCGCCAAAATACCAACTCCAAATTAAATCTATTTTAATTTCAATGTTAAGCCATACAATAGTTTTCAAACTAAAATCGATGGCAAGTAATTTTGTATCTTTTATTATTAATTTAATACTTAATATCCTCTTGTGAATATATAAATGTATCCAGAATTTGGTTCGCTAACTCCAAGAGGATTAAATAAATATTTAAATTATATCTATTATTTTAATTTGTTATTTATTAACCATTTTCCATCTCTTTTGAAAAGGCGATCATTTAAATTGACTTGCTTAATCAATATTTATATTATTTTACTTATGGCTAAGGTAATGATGTCGACACAACTGTCTTGCTCTGACTCTAGGATTGATGATAAAATTGATCCATTGTTAACCATGTCCTCTCCCTGATGATATTTCTCTTTCCCTCGTGGTGTCGACAGTCCTGCATCCATTGACAAGGATTATGGCTAGATCATTCTCAATGGCTTAATGATATGTATTTAAATTTAATCTCATGATCTCATGTGAACATTAAATTCATTGGCAGAATAAAAAGTTCGTTAACATTACAATTATGATAAGAGAACAACTATCACATTCTAAATGTCATAATCACATGAAAACATTTGCTTGCAATGGACATTGAATTCAAAATACATAACCAAACATTTACTTTCAATGTGAGGGATGTCACATCATGAGTGGGAGTTGAGTTCGGTTAGGTTCAACTCAATTCAGTTATCTTTAGTTGCATGTAGTTAGTTTGAGTTGCATATTAGTTGACTTTAGTTGACTTGAGTTGCATCTAATGACTTCAGTTGCATGACAGATAATAGGTGAGCTACATTCAATTAAGTGGGGATGATCAATCATGCATCATGTTTGCATGAATTGATGGAGAGATATGTTTTAGTTAACAAAGATTGACTTGGACCAGCACCTAAGTTGGAATCTTGGAGTTAACACCTTTTGCATGAGAAGATATTTATAAGTTGAGTTAAGTAGGCCCATTCTTGGGCCCAACTTTGAGGAGAAGCTTGGAATATATTTTCTTAACCAACGATCAGTTAGGAGTTCAGTTTGGGGCCTAAATTGAGGAGACATTGGTTTGACTTCATGTTACATGAGAACTCTACTTGCACAAAATAGGAATAGGTTTTTGAGAGGAGCTTCAAGCTCTTGTAATTGAAAACTCTTTTGAGTTTCAATGCTCAAAATTTCTATTTATTGCAACAATTTGAAGAAAGTTTTATCGAGTTTATTGCAGGTTGTGAAGAAGAATTGTTTGAAGGAAAAAGAAGCATCTCAAGCAAAGGATTGATACAGTATTATTGTAATCTTGTTATAAGCGTTAAATAATACAAGCACTATTGATTCTGGTGGTGGATTTGTTTCCTGAAAGGGTTTCTCCACGTATATGTTGTGTCACTTTTATCTTCTTGTCTCATTCTTCTACAATCTCTTGTCTCTTTCTATAATTGGTAAAATTGATCTAAACAGATAATCATACACAAAGAATTTGTAACAAAGAACACTTAATTAGATCTACAATCTCATAGTTTTACAAGTTTTAAGCTACATAATTACCTCCATTTTTCAACTTTTGGTATCAAAGCTAATGGCTGGGTAGAGTTTGGGACGCCCTTCTCTTAAAATTTTGAAGGTTTTTTGGCTATAGTGGGAGCTTTTACTATTGTGTTATTTCTGATTTTGTCAAAGAAGTGTGTTACAATGAGTTCTAATTCTCGTTTAGATATTTAAAGATTCAATGGATCTAGTTATGAGATGTGGAAACTAAAAATGGAGGATCTCCTTGAAGAGAGAGATCAGTGCTTAGTTGTTTGTAATGAGACAAAGTCACCTACAACGATGTCAAGTGAGGATTGGGCTAAGCTTGATAAGAAGGTAAGAGGAACCATACGATTATATCTTGTTGATGTTGTTCTCTTGAATGTTTTAGATGAAAATATTGCATATAAAGTGTGGAAGAGGATAGGTGATATCTATCAAACCAAAAGTCTTACTAATAAGTTGTATTTGAAAAGACAGTTGTATTCTTTAAAGATGAAAGATGGTGATTATGTTGCACATCATTTAAATGCTTTTAAT
Source organism: Sequoia sempervirens (assembly GCA_007258455.2). Lineage (NCBI taxonomy): Eukaryota > Viridiplantae > Streptophyta > Pinopsida > Cupressales > Cupressaceae > Sequoia > Sequoia sempervirens. The sequence continues at coordinate 114,936,271 of VDFB02000003.1, read as the reverse complement.
TTGATTCTAAGTTAGTTAGCATTTGTAGATGTAAAGCTAGAAGATGAAGATAAATGCATTTTGTTACTTTGTTCTTTACCACAATCTTGGGAAAATCTAATTGTTGCTATCAGTGGTAGTGGAGCAGATCCTAAGATGGACAATATAATTCCTACTCTCCTATCAGAGGAGATGAGGAGGAATTCTAAAACGGGATCCCAAGATGCCTTGTTTGTAAGAGGTAGGCCTAAGGAAAAGGAATCTAAGGCAAACAAGAAAGGAAAGGGTAAGTCCAAAGGACAGTCTAAAACCCCTAGTAAGAGTAAGGTAAAGTTTTGGAATTGTGGGAAACCTGGACATGTAAAGAAGGATTGTAAGAGCAAGAAAAAGAGTTATGATGCTTCTATAGAGAAATCTTCGGATGACAGTAATGATGCATTGGTCATTTCATCTAATATTGTTTGTGATAACTCTTGGCTTATTGATTCAAGTTGCTCCTATCATATGACTCCTAACAAAGAGTGGTTCACTAAGTATACTACGTATGATGAAGGAAATGTCTTCTTTGGAGATAATAGCATAACAAAGGTTGTTGTCAAAGGAGAGTTAAAGTTGTTTTTTAGTGATGGTAGGGTTAAGACCCTTAATGATGTTTTACATATTCTAGGACTTGTTAGAAATCTACTTTTTGTATCTAAGTTCAATGATTCTAGAATGCATGTGACATTTGACAAAGGTGGTTGCAGATTGGTGAAAGGGAATATGGTGGTTGCTAAAGGATCTCAGATTGGGACTTTGTTTAAGTTGAATACCTCCAATTTGAATAAATTAGCCAATGTAACTGAAGCTAAAAATAAATCTATGTTGTGGCACCATAGATTGGGCCACATTGGTGAAAAAGGTCTTAGGACCATTCTTAATTTAAGAAATTGGTTGACAGTATTCTTGATTATAATATTAGAAAAAATGATTTTTGTGAGCATTGTGTGTTTGGAAAGAAATCTAGATCTTCATTTCCTAATGGAACAAATAAAGCTAAAAGATTATTAGAGATTATTCATTTAGATGTAATGGGCCTTGTGGATATTGACTCTATTGGAAATTCTAGATTTTATGTCACATTTATTGATGATGTCTCAAGATACACTTGGATTTATTTTATGCTTAACAAATTTGATGTGTTCAATAAGTTTAAAGAATTTAAGGCTTTGGTTGAGAAACAATCAAATCATAAGATAAATGTGTTGAGATCAAATAATGGTGGTGAATATTGTTCTAAGGAATTTGATGATTATTGTAAGCATATAGGAATTGTGAGATAGAAAACTACTCCATATACACCTCAACAAAATGGAGTAGTAGAAAGGATGAACCGAACCTTAATGGAAAGAGCTAGGAGTATGTTAAGTAGTGCTAAGCTAGATTGGTGCCTTTAGAACGAGGCTATAAGTACTTCTTGTTATTTAATCAATAGATCCCCTAGTTTATCTATTGAAGATAAAACTCCTTATGAAATGTGGTTAGGTAGGAAACCTAGTGTTGCACATTTAAGGATCTTTGGTTGTGAGGCTTTTGTTCATGTGCCTAACGAAAAACAATCTAAGTTGGATCCAAAAGCATAGAAATGCATATTCATAGGTTGTGGTGAAAATGTAAAAGGTTACAAGCTTTGGAATCCTCTAACCCAAAAATTACTTTATCTAGAGATGTGATTTTCAAGGAATTTAGAGCTTATTTAGGAGAATAACAACCAAAGGAGAAGGATACTTCTCGAACAATGCATTTTGAGATAAATACTGAGAAGCATAAAGATGCACATATTGAAGAACAATTGGATGGATTGGATGAGGAGATTTCACAGAGTTCTTCTGAGATAGATGCTCATGATGAGCATATTGAGGAACAAGAAGAAACCCCTTTGAGAAGATCCATAAGACAATGAAATCTTGTTGATAGGTATAAGCACCTAATTTTGTTTTATATTTTCTTTGATGAGTACTAATGATGGGCACAGATCTTACGAGGAAGCTTTGTGGGGCTGAGATGTGTGACAGGAATCTGGGATATGTGACCATTGGTTGTAAATGGATCTTTAAAACAAAATTGGGCGGATGTTATGCTCGAAAGGTACAAGGCTATATTAGTAGCCAGGGCTACTCCCAAAGAGAGTTGACTTTAATGAAATCTTCTCTGGTATAAGTAACTTCTATTGAATTCTTTTTTTATCTATTGTTGTTGCTTATGATTTTGAGATAGAGCAAATGGATGTGGCTTGCATGAGAATCTTGATGAGGAGATTTATATGAAGCAACTTGAAGGTTTTGTTGTAAAAGGAAAAGAAGAATTGGTTTGCAGGTTAAAGAGACCTTTATATGGATTGAAACAGTCACCCATAATGTGGTACCAGAAGTTTGATGCTTTTGCATTAAAAATTGGTTATGTTAGGAGTGAGGAAGATCATTGTGTTTACATAAAATGTATTGATGATCAACTTTTAATTATTATCTTGTATGTTGATGGCATGTTTATTGGTAACAACAAGGTAGTGATCAAAGAATTGAAAGCACAACTCTCTAGCACATTTGAGATGAAAGATCTAGGGGCTGCAAAATATATCCTTGGTATGGAGATCAACAAAGATAGAGGTAATAGAAAACTTTGCTTAAGTCAAAGCAACTATGTTGATACTATTTTGAAATGGTTTAACATGTAAGAAAGTAAACCAATTAATATTCCTTTACCATTTGGCACGAAGTTAAGTTTAGAAATGAGTCCTAAATCTGATTTTGATCATGAGGAAGTGTTTGAAATTCCATATGCTAGTGCAGTTGGTAGCTTGATGTATGCAATGGTTTGTACAAGACTAGATATAGCCCAAGCAATGGGAGTTCTAAGTAGGTTTATGTCTAACCCTAGTAAAGAACATTGGACTTATGTTACGAGGGTGTTTAGATATTTATGAGGTACTTCTAATTATGGTTTGGTTTATCATGGTGCTAATGATATTGATATTATCCACAGATCATTGGACATACAGGGTTTTGTTGATTCGGATTGGGCAGGAGACCTGGACAGTTGGAGGTCGACAAGTGGCTATGTGTTTACTTTGTTTGGAGCTGCGGTTAGTTGGATGAGTAAGAGGCAGCCCATGGTTGCTTTTTCCACCACAGAAGTAGAGTACATGGCTGCTACGCATGCCTCTAAAGAGGCAATTTAGTTATAGAGACTTGGGAAAGGTATTGGTTTTAATTGCAAGCAAGTTAAACTTGAATGTGATAGTTAGAGTGCTATTTTTTTAGCCAAAAATCCTATGTATCATGCTCCCTTAGCATGTTGATGTTCAATATCACTTTGTGCAAGAAATGGTTGAGAGTGGGAAGGTATTGATTGAGAAAGTTGACACTTTGATCAATACTACAAATTATCTTACGAAACCAGTTACTACAGATAAGTTATCTTGGTTTAGGAAGGCCATTGGCCTTGAGTCCTATACATGATTTATAATAATATTTCCTTGTTAAGAATAATTGCAATGTATAATGTCAAGTGGGAGAATGTTGGGAATAGGATGCCATTTAATTGCAATCCTAAATATATTTCATGTATATAAGTCCTTGGAAAGTGTTCCCCAACACTAGGATTAGAAAGAGATTAAATTAGAATGAAATGAACATGTAAATTGACATTTGTAATTATTTCTAAATGATAGGAACATGTGGGGATGCCCAAGAAGAGCTCCTACAAATAGGAGCACATGGGTCACCCACATGGAAGGTGGAACCCACCTTGCTTAAGTTAATCATTTGGAGGAATGATAACATTTCAATAATGCATGTAAAGATCCTACAAGTTAGGGATTGATATTTACATGAGTGGAGTTCAGTATCAGTTTAGTTCCTTTATGGTTCAGTTATCTTCAGTTGCATGTAGTTAGTTTGAGTTTCATGTTAGTTGACTATAGTTTACTTTAGTTGCATGTTAATGACTTGAGTTGCATGACAGATAACAGGTGATACATTCAATTAAGTGGGGATGATCAATCATGCATCATGTTTGCATGAATTGATGGAGATATATGTTTCAATTAACAAATATTGACTTGGACCCACCTTGGGCGCCCAAGTTGGCATCTTGGAGTTAACACCTTTTGCCTAGGAAGATATTTACAAGGCTGAGTTAAGTGGGCCCATTCTTTGGTGCCAAATTTGAGGAGAAGCTTGGAAGATATTTTCTTAACCAATGATCAGTTAGGAGTTCAGTTTGGGGTGCCTAAATTGAGGAGACATTGGTTTTGACTTCATGTTACATGATGGAACTCTACTTGCACAAAATAGGTGTAGTTTTTTGAGAGGAGCTTCAAGCTCTTGTAATTGACAACTCTTATTGAGTTTGCATGCTCAAAATTGTCTATTTATTGCAGCAAGTTGAAGAGAGTTTTATCAGAGTTTATTGCAGGTTGTGAAGAAGAATTGTTGAAGGCAAAAGAAGCATCTCAAGTAAAGGATTGATATAGTATTATTGTAATCTTTTTCTAAGGTTAAATAATATAAGCACTATTGATTATGGTGGTGGAGTTTTTTCCTGAAAGGGTTTCTCCACATATATGTTGTGTCACTTCTATCTTCTTGTCTCATTCTTCTACAATCTTCTGTCTCTTTCTACAATTGGTAAAATTGATCTAAATAGATAATCATACACAAAGAATTTGTAACAAAGAACACTTAATTAGATCTACAATCTCATAGTTTTACAAGTTTTAAGCTATATAATTACCTCCATTTTTCAACAACGGGGACCTTTGAAAATGTATCTTCTATTAGATTTTGTGGAAATTGATAGGGTTTTCTTCTTTGCTCATGGTTGTAGTATCTTAATTGTCTTTCACTCATAGAAGAAATAACTGCAAGACAGAGTTGGATGCATAAGCTGACAGGATAACCAGCTTTGATACCACTGTAATAACCACCCTCAATTTTTTTTTGAAAATGTTGCAATTGGAAATGAGATTACAATGCAATATATGTTCCACTTTTTGATCACCCAATTCTCGTGATGGGCAAGATAAGAGTATATGGTGTCAAGATTACAAGCTAACTAAAAATAATTTTCTAAGAAAGAAAGACATTAGGTGGCAAGTTGTCCAAACCACTTATTTAGCAGGGATGCAACATGTAATACAAAAAGAAACATCCTCTTATTCAACGAGAATTACAATAACACATCCACTTTCAATTGGAAAGCTTATTTAAACTGAAATTAATAATAACTAGGCACATTTACTTGCAATGGGAAAGCTTATACAACATTTGAAAACATTAAAACATGCTTCTTCCATTTCCCAATGGTGAGTGATTACAATAAGGCCACTTGTTTAATGGGATAAGTATCAAAAATAAACAAGATAAGCTCATTGGCAGTACTACCATCCAATATTACAGTGTTAGCTCACTTAAAATCACACCAATTTGAAATAAGCTATTGCTAATATGAAAAGAACTGTTGTAACACCCCAAGGAATTAGGAAATCATAATCCCATTACCCAAGTCACAATATAAATCATTATACCTTGAATTTGTTGAGTAAGATGGTCAAGTATTAATTTGGAATCACTCTTTGATTGCTAGTGACTACTATGGTAGGCCTAGTAAAGATATTACAACATAGGTAAACTCCAACTAGCACAATAAATCACACCAAAAATGATGAAGCACACCTCCAAACTCCTATGTTTAGCTTCCAAGTAGCAAGGCGCCACCAATCAACAATTTAGAGACCATAAACAAGTAGTGATCGAACCTACTATTCACATGCCAAAACTCTTCCCACTTGTAAAGCCTACTTAGAAAATGCTTTAGCCAACAAGACTATTAGATTCTTCAATCACTCCAAAATCATGACGATTCTTCAGTTAAACCTCCAAAAAACACCAAAATATGTAACTTTAAAACACATCAAAGTCATCCATGGACTAAAACAACAATTTGAAACTTCATTCTAAGCAATGGAGATTCCTTAATGAAATCACACTATTAGCAAATGAATTGGATTCTTAGAAAAGATTAATAACTTTGACTCTATTTTTCCCTTAATGCACTGGAGCGAATCACTAATAGCTCTAGAAATGTCGCAATTGCATTTGTGACTTTCCTTTGAATTAAAGAGAGGTTGCAGCTCCCTCATATGATCTATCTAATAATATGGTGGCTTTTAACCACAAAGCAAGAAAGGTGACCAATACTAGTTCATAAAAATGACACTAATGTGGAAGAAATCATAGAAATCCATAAATCAACAACACAGAGATGGAAAAGACTTATGACTATCATACTAGGAAAGAAGAAATTATACTACAATAAATGGATGCAATAAAGTACATTTCACACAAGAAATATGCCTCTATTACACGCTCAACACACATATTGATATGCTAAACACCACATTTAAATTCATAACACATAAATTACAAATTATTGCAATATAAAATCGACATAAATGAATAATGTTCCTTCTCGAAATACAACACAATGTATCTATGGAGATCAAACCTTCTATCCTTCTCCCTCATCCTAGATATAGCAGTGAGTTTCACCCCAAAAATAGTTACCAAAACCATTACTAAAATTAGTGTTGCTTCTTGTTGCCTAACTGTCTTCTTAAAAATGACTAAGAGAATATGATTGGTCAGAATAATTAAACTGACAAATGAAAAGGCATTAGGCAAGAAAACTCGATCTTATTTCACACCAGCGGCGACCAAATGATATATCCCATAGCCAAGCAATTAATGAAGGTTTAAGGAGATACAATATGATCACACCTTGAAGATTCCTTTCATGAGCATCCTTCTATAAAATCAAACTATGCCCTATAGACTGCCTACTTACTACAGGGGACTCATTGTTTCATGGTATTGTAGATCTTAAGATCCTTCAACCTTATTGACACTACTTCACATTCTACAAGGTATTATTCACTATTCTCCCATCTTTGATGAGTCTCAAAACACTGCTCAAACATGCAATCCACTACCTCCATTATACATTAATGGCTAAGAAGAAACATTGAACCTATGATTACCACTGTTACTTCATTTGGACAGTCATTCCCTGATTGCATTTTCCTTGTATAACACTACCAAAAGCATTTGAAAAACCCTTAAGGTCAGCAAGGGGGTAAGGAAACTCACTGTTAAAATCTCCACTTTACTATGCAAGGTTTGAGCTTTATTATCTTGTCACTGCTCAACCCTTTTTGACTGTCACATCTCAAGTGACTATCATTCTTCTTACCTACATTGCATTTACAAATGTCACTAAGCTACATAGTGTGTTTGTTATTGGCTACAATCTTTAGATTGCAAGAAATGTCTCAATCTTTCTGGTATTGCAACCTCACTAATCCGCTAGAGTTATTGTTTATGTTTCTATGGAGGCCTAGGGTTTGTACCCTAATCATGCTCTTACCAATGCTTCTGTTGGTATTAAAAAACAACCTTAAATCTTGGGTCAGAAAATTAGTTGTCTTGACAAAGTTGTGGTATGATCTTGGATTGTATCCTAGAGTGTGTGGGAAGCTTGTGTTTGATCATTAAGGTATGTAAACCTGATCAAGGAAATGTATCCTATATAGCATGGGTCTTACTTTAATACTTTCCATAATGGTTATTAGCAGATCACATTATTATAGTTTGCGGTAACCCAAGATTGCATTCAAGTATGTAACAAACTTGGTTTGTAGTTTAAGCTATACACTTTTAAGTAACATTCATAAGGTTTAGAAAATCTTGATCACTCTCTAGAATAGCCCATTAAACATGGGTTGTGCTTGAATGCACTACATAATTGATATAACACAACCACTCTGCATATCAACCAGAGTTATAGGCTCTTTATTGCAGCAAGAGGTAATCACTCTTCGATCATGCTATAATTACATCCTAACTTGTTAAACTTGAGACAACCTACACCCAATGATGATTGACACCTACATTATACAACCTGAATTAACTACATTATATGAGTGCCTCCATTTCTATCACAACAGACATTAAACTTGGGTCACACATGAATGCATCCTATATTTGTTATAGTACAACTATGCCACATGACCAATAGAGTTATGGATCACATAATTACAGCCACAAGAATTTGTTCCTTGGTTGTGATCTTATGGTGATTCCACACAACAAAATCTGGACATGAAATTCTCAAAACCCTAAACCTTAAAAAATGAAATATAATGAGATGTTGCTTTAAAATATGATTTTCAAACCTGGAACTACAAATCTGACTTCACAACTTAATTTTGCAAAAAGACAATGACTACCCTCAACCTAGCGATATCTTCTTGAATTTTTTCTGATTTTTCCCAAGAAAATCATCCTTAGTTCTCCAAAAATTGTCTCAATTAGAGCAAAACACTGTTGCAATAAATCAACGAACTCACTTTTCTTTATGTCGGCCACAATTTGATTTTTTTCTATTTTTCATGTTTGTCAAAATTTCGACAAAACGCAAGTTCGTCAAAATTTCAACGAACGCCAAGGATAAAATTTCAAAAAATTGAAAATTACACATCAAAGTTTACAAGCACTCGACGATACATCAAATTATACATATTTCGTCAGACATTTTTGTCGGATTTTGCAGTCAAATGAGTTAGTGTGTGATTTCAAAGGTTCAAGAAATTTCTAGAAAAAGGGAAGAAGGCAGAGATAAAGAAGACAGATAGGTTGGGCTTCCTTGGAGAATGTGTCATCTACATCAAGCTTGTTAAAGAATCAAGTCGACTACTCCTTGAATTCTATGCCATGAAATATATTTTATCATAACGTTGACTTTTTGGACTGACCTTGATTATTTTATTGTGATTTTAAATTGGGGTATTTTTACAAAAGGTGCCATGGACAACCTAATTGTAAACCCTAATTTGGGCTGACCTAACTTGGAGGTGGCTATAAATTAAGGTTTCCTCCTCATTTGTAAGGCTGATAGTGGATAGTGAATAGTTAATAGTTACTAAGAGCTAATAGTGTATAGTTAGTAGTTGTTGAGTTGATACACTCTGAGATACTTGAATTGTTGCAAATTTTGGTGAAGCTAATACAATTGAAGGCATTATTATTTGGTGTCCTTTGGGTTATTCATCTGTGCATGGTTCTTGTGCCTCCTTTTTATTCTGAAGCATTAAGTAAGCTAGTTTATGATTAATCTTATAGCTCATTGCAGTTCATTTATGTTCATGATAAAGTGTGTAAGGTGTTGAGGAATCTTTGGTCCATAATTTTAGTGATTTTCTAATTTTAGATTACTATGTAAAGTTATCCTTGGCCTACTATATTTTGCACTTAAGTTTGATTGTGAATTTTTGAATGGATGTTTGAATATTTACAGTTTGAAAATCATTCGATTCCTTTGGAGATTGCACTATCTTTATGATACTGTGGATTCTATCTTGGTTAAGCAAAGATTGGTTTTGGAAGATTGGTCCATATTGAACACTCTATCGTTTGCATAATTGATCTTAGGTTTTGGATTAGATAGTTCTCTCAAACCATACATCTTTCTATTTCTTTTAAATCTAATATAGAAGAAGTGCAAACTACCTTACAAGAGGTACATGAAGGTTTTTGTGGGTCCCATGCTAGTGGACCTAACTTAATCCAAAAGTTGCTACGAAAAGGGTACTACTGGCCATCACTAGAGGAAGAAGCAATTCATTTTTCTAAGAAGTGTCATCAATGTCAACAACATGGAGATCTTATGCATGCACCTACATAAGATTTGCATCCTATCACTACCCCATGACCCTTCTCTCAAAGGGGACTTGACTTAATAGGAAATATGTCACCAACCTCATCCAATGGACACAAATTCATCACCACTGCCATAGAGTACTTTACAAAATGGATAGAAGTTATTCCTTTAACTTATATCATAAGGGAACAAATAGCTAAGTTCATTCTTAACTATTTGATTTGTTGATATGGTATCCCATAGACTATAATAACAAATAATAGAACTCTATTTAAGAACCAAGATGTCCATGAGCTTTGCTCAATATTCTCTATCCAATATCATTTTTTAACCCCATATTATCTCCAAGGAAATGACCAGGCTAAAGCATCTAATAAGACCATCCTAAAAATCCTAAAGAAAACTGTTAATGGCATCGACTGTGACTAGAACCTACAACTAAACCCAATATTATTGTCTTATAGAACCAACATTCACACACCTACAAGTGCAACTCCCTTTTCCTTGGTCTATGGATCTGAAGTAATATTGCCTATAGAGGTTGAAATCTCATACCTGAGAGTATCATTGAAGGATCTTGTTAGCAACAAAGAGTATCAGGTATCCAAAATCAATGAGCTTGAACTCCTAGATGAAAGATGCTTGAATGCATTGAACCATCTACAGGCCTATCAAAATTAGCTCAAGAAAAGCTATAATAAGAGAATAAAAAACATGAACTTTTAGGTTGGTGACTTGGTCCTAGAGGAAAATCAAAAAATCCAACTTAGTCAAGATGGGAAAGGTAAGTTTGAACCAAACTGGTTAGGTCCCTACATCATTACAGTAATCTATGGCTTTGGAGCATATCAATTGACTATGTCAAAAGGAAAACCTCTTAATAGGAACCATCTCAAGGAGTTCTACACCTAGTGTATTAGAATATCCCAAACCAAAAAAAAAAAAAAACAATAAATAGTAAAGAGAAATAAATATTCCTTTAAGTGAAAACCACCTTGTGGCACTTCTAGGACTGGTACCATAGTGAAAACCTGGTAAACAGGTGCTACATTTGAATAAGTCATGCATCCTCATCTATCAACACTATCCATCTACTATCACATCTACTATCACATCCATTCCATTCATTGTATAATAAAATGTGCACCCAACCATGGCTCAATAACTGATCAAGTGTTAAATCTTGCTTCACCATCTCTATCTGCCATTCCTTTTATCTACCTATCCCTAATAAAATGTAATCCTATTTCGAACTGAGGGAAACCTCTTGAACCTAGTAGTGGATTGGATCCTTGTTCATCCCATAACTTGCAGAAAACTATCAAAACAAAATAAAAACATCTATAAAACTATCAAAATAAAAAACATCCAAAAAGTCATCAAAATCTAAAACAAAGTTGTAAAACACAAAATCCCAAAAACATTATAGGTTGTCTTTGGATGAGCCACGATTGAGTCAAAATAAATTGAACTACATTGTCTTTGTGTATAGAACATAGGAAAAGCCATCATTGATGAGCCCCCGAGGAACTAGGTCAGTCCCTTTAGATCTACCTCTTGGTCTCTAAACTTGGTTGAAAATCCAAAAACATTCAAATATATTATCAAAGTATGAAAAAATTCATAAATAATCAAAAAACTCTAAAAATAGTGTCAATCATGGTAAGTCGAACTATGTTGTCTTTGTGCATATGTAGGAAAGACCATCATTGATGACTCCTCGAGGCATTAGGTCAGTCCCCTTAGGTCCTCCCTCTTGGTCTCTAAATCTTTCTAAAACATCAAAAACAACATTAAATAGCCTCAAAAGAACAAAAAAAATCAAAACATCTCGAAAGTCATATCTCCATTATCACCTATCCACAAAAAACTCTCCATCTATAAGAAACAATTATTTCCTCCAACCTTTAACAACACAATCAACAAGCAAAGAAAACATCAAAATCTGAAAACATCCAAGCAAAGAAATGAAATGATCAGATCATCATCAAACTAAAACATTGCCTAAGTATTAACTACCCTACATTTTGAAAGTCATCAACATCCTAATGTGTGTCTTAACAGATAAAGCATTCCTACAATGGCATCATCAATGTGCAACATCATGAAACATAAAAATATCTATGACAAATGATACAACATTATTTTATCATTTGTGATCTTATCTTTTGTGATCTTATCTTTTGATTTATCTTAACATTTGTCTCATTCCCAAGATCTCTCGAGGATGTCCATAAGGATTTAGAGAGAAGGAATGGGGGCATTGATTGTTGGTGTAATTAATATTTAATTACACTTTACATAAGTTTACTTAGGTAATTATTTAATTCCCAAGTTAATTAGTTGTCATCCTTATCTTGTTGAGCTAGGGTAAAAGCACAAAGCTATGTCACACTTTATAAAGGAAATGGCCAATGCTGATCTAATTTTTAAACTTGAATCACTAAAAAGTGGCATATATGTTTTGAATTTTAAAATGATGTAAACTAGTAAAATATGTATTTTTTAGTATATTTTATGTTTGTATTTTTTAAAAAAACATAAAAAATTATTTTAAACTAGTTTTTAATAAATTAGAAGTATAATTTAGTTGCTGATAAAATGCTGAAAAATGAAGTTGCATGGGACGTCAAACTTTTTATAGTAAATTTTATTTTTTTTTCTTTCAATTTTTTTGTGTGTATTTATAACTTGAAATTTTAGTGCACGGATATATTTTTTTGCAATTTTGATAAATATATATTTTTAAATAAATATTAAAATGTGCCTGAATCAGAAAACAACTGTTTTCATCGGACGTCAACTTTCATATTAAATATTTATCTAAAATGGAAACAAAATTATACCATCTTAAAATAGATTCTTTTATCTAGTGCATCATATTTTTTTCTTTTTTTTTTTAATAAGTTTTAGTATTTTTCCTTGGCATAGTAATCAACCTTATATTTTGTGCTGAAAACCTACTTTAAGTAAAAATAAAATATAAAATATAAAAAAAATTAAACTATTAAAATAAATATATTTTTGAAAACTACACTTGTGGATCTACAAAAGGGTATTTTTATATTTTTTAAAAAATGTTGTTTACATTAGCAAGAGTTATTGAAACTTCAAGTTTTTCAAATAATTTAATTTTTTTGGTAAATTGGACTCAAAGTGATGCTCCATACATTTTTAGCCAACAATTTTAGTTGAAAAAGTTGTGGAAGAATCTAACTTAGCTAGAATGAATCTTACTAGATTATATGTTTGACCAAAATTGATTTTTAGTTAGAAATACTTAAATTCAGTTGTGCTGATAAGTTGGCTGAAAGTGTGACACAACTTTGTGCTTTTACCTGCTATCTTGTTGCTCAAGATAAGATTAGGGTTATGCATATTTGCTTTTATAAAGAAAATCATTATCATGTAATTAAGAATTCTCAAATAATATTATGTTGCACATATTCTTTTGCAACCTCTCTACTTTTTATGATTTTCTCTTCTGTGGAAGGTCTTTTCGGTTTGCAAATCTGATCTTGGTTTTTAACATGGTATCAAAGTCTTGATTTGCAGCCCCTTCTCAAATTTTTGAGAAAATCATTGTAGGGTTCCTTCGGGATTCCTCGAGGGTATCATTCCTTGAGTTCATTCATGAGGCATTTTGGATCAGATCGGGCTTCACCATTGGATTCAGAGTGCTGGAAAAATTCAAGATTGGCTTTTGTTTTGTAAATTTTGGTCATTGTTTGTCAGATCTGTGAGGGTTTCAAGCTCAGAGTTTTTTTGCAAGATCTGGGGGTAGCCAAATTTTCAGAGCAGTTTGAGCATAAACAGAGGTCACCATTGTGTTCGCAGCAGCCAAAAACTCTAAAAACGCCTTTCGTTTCATCGATTTTGGTGAATTTGGTCCAGAAGGCAAAATAAATTGCCTGGGGGGCCGTACGGCCTCCCCAGCACGCAGATCGATGCATGAAAATCAATTTTTTTGAGAAATGTGCCATTTTGGGGAACTATGTTGGCGCCTGCAGTGTAAAATTTTTTCGCCGCCCGGCGGCCACCAAACCATTGCCGCCACTGAAGCCACCCGCCCATCCGCCACCGAGCCTGAGCTCAGCCCCCGCGGGCTTAAAATACAGACCGCATGGCCATATGGAGCTCCGGGAGCTATGATATATCCCCCAGCCAAGGTCCTATGGTGGACCAAAGGCCCACGCCTAGCCCCAGAAAACTGAAGAATATTTCGGCCATTGCTTAAGGAATATTCCAGCAACTTGTGCGAATCCGGCGGCCGTGAAAAAAAATTCTGGCAAGGGGGGGTAATTTTTTGCCCCGACGGCCAGATGGCCATCAAATTTTTTTGCCATGAAGTGCTGACGTCAACATGACATCATCGGCCGTACGATCCCTCTTTGCCCCTCCTAGCCCTGATTTTTCCTAAAGGAGCAGTTTTTTTCTTTTGGTCATAACTTGGGCATACAGTATCAAAATCGGGAAAACGAGATATCACTGGAAAGTTGGTTCCGAGCACTTTCCAGTGGTGCTATTTATTTTTTAGTATTTTTTTGTTTATCTGCATTTATTTCTGTTTGAATGTCAGATTTTTATTTTGGACTTCCGAGCTCATAACTTTTTTCCACGATCTCTGATTTTCATCTTCTTTGTGGCGTTGGAAAGGTATTGAGGAGCTCTATCTTGCTATCTATGCAATTTTTTTGTATCTATCCCAAGTTTATCATTATTCTAGATTTGTCCCGATGGGTGTGTTTTGGAGATTACTTGGATGTTTTGGCAGTTGGAAAGGTGAAACTTGAATATTTGTACTTCATTTCAGTACCACATCATCATATTTTATGTTTATGCATGTTTAGGATTCTCTCCTTTTACAATCGTTGGGTTATTGTAATAAATGAACTGAGATAAAGTTCCATTAGGGGGTTTCTTGCATAATAATCTGATTAGAGTGTGCATGCACTTTGATCTCCATATCCATCTTGTTTTGATGGAAAATTGCATGGGTTATTTGGTTTCCTAGTTTCTTTTGGCCACATTTTTGCTATAGCTTGACACATATTGGATTCATCGGTTCACACTTCAGTTGAGAGATTATGTTTCTTGATCCTCATTGGTTCAGATTCTTCTCAGTTTGAGGGCCATGTTTTTATGGTTAATGTTCCAGAGTCTTCATAGTACTCCTTCCCATGGAAGAGTTTCAGTCACAGTTTGGCATCAGCATCGAGATACACGGCTTCCAGATTCTATCATCATCTCATCTACTATTGCTTCACATATTCTAGGGTTGTTCCAGTTTGTGAGTTTTCTAGTGTTCTGTGGCATCGGGTCTGTTGTCACATTATCATGATTCTGGTTTTGGTTTCAGTTGTAGACAGAAGTATCTTTCCTTGCTTGTCAGATTGCGGTTCCAGTGTTACTCCACAGTGTTCTTCCAGTGCTTCTTTGCAACAGTCATCTCATTGTAGGGGGGTTTGTCCCACTGGGTTTTCCTTCTCTACCTCATCATTGTATTTGTACATGAGTACCTGATCAGGCCTTGTTGTCGGGACTCATCTTTGCATAATAATTTTGCTTCTCCCTAAGTTGCACTTATGGGGGGGTGTTGGTGTAATTAATATTTAATTACACTTTACATAAGTTTACTTAGGTAATTATTTAATTCCTAGGTTAATTAGTTGTCATCCTTATCTTGTTGAGCTATCTTGTTCCTCAAGATAAGATTAGGGTTATGCATTTTTACTTTTATAAAGCAAATCATTATCATGTAATTAAGAATTCTTGAATAATATTATGTTGCACATTCTTTTGCAACCTCTCTGCTTTTTCTGATTTTCTCTTATGTGGAAGGTCTTTTCGGTTTGCAAATCTGATCTTGGTTTTTAACATTGATCATCAATTTTTTTTGCTTTGTTTGTTGGATATTTTTGTAATACTACCATGACGAATACTTTCTTTGTTTTGTGTGTGGAAGTCGTTTTAGGGCAATTCGTGTACTGGTTCCATATTAGGTACTCCATACCTCTCTATGTAACTAATCTTAAATGTTTTGAAACTGCTCACCCATACACTCTAATAGGGTTTCCGTATGTCTAGTATGAGCAAGAATACTCTTTATTTGCGGAGTCAAAGTCCATGCAATAGATACAAATCCACCTTTTCCATTAATACCCTAGTGCATCGTGTCTATTTGCTACATTAATAAGGATTGCTAAACATTACTTAGTCTCCATAAAGAAAAAGTAAACTCATCATGTTTTACATATCATCAATCATCCAATTTATTCTATCCTCTGATCCTACTAATATTTTCTCTGGCTAACATCTCCATCTTGCATCACAATATCATTAGAACATTTTCATGAGCCTGACCTGAAAAATCATTTTTTTCAGCCTACCTCTTAAGGGGGCAATCCAACATCTTATCATCCTTCCATGGACCATCGAGGCATAGTGGAGCATATTAATTTTTTTCTCTCTTGATCTGATCTCAAATTCTTTGAAACAATACAACAAGTACATTGTGTCAAAGAGGGGCAAAATTAAACATGTAAAAATGGCTTAATGTATATCACACATTCTGAATGGCATTTTTCCATTATTGACATCACTTTCATTATCACTATTGCATTTCATTTCATTAACATCATTAATCCCCTTTTTAACATTATTTGCATCATTAACCCTATTTTCCTCTATTAATTAGATAATCTTGAATTGTTTAATTAATTCACTCTATCATCACTTGATTTAACCTTATTCCTCCTGATTGATTAAATAAACATTAATTATTTAACTATATCTCTAACATTACTTATTCCTCCTGATTAATTAAATAATAAATAAACATTAATTATTTAATTATGTCTCTAACATTACATATTCTTCTAATTTAATTAAATAGTTATCATTAATTATTTAATTAATCTACTTTTCCTCTTCCAAATTAAATAATTAAATCAATTATTCAATTTCCCCAAATTCACTCAACATGGTCAATCAATAAGTAAACTTTTATTTATTAAATCAAATACATCTTGCACATTCCTCTCAAGATTAATTAATTAGTCATCGTCATACATTCTAATTGAACAAATCATGTCCACTAATTACTCAATCCAATTTGGTAATCCCACTGATTATTTAATTTAATTTTCTAATCCCACTAATTACTCAATTCAATTTCATAATCCCACTTATTACTCAATCTAATTTTTTAATCCCACTAATTATTCAATCCAATTCCACTGATTATCTAAGCAATCCCTTGATTGGATTAATCAGGTCAGTTAACTAATCAATCTATTTCCTCTCAACGGACCTTGACCATTGATCCTAACCTTTCATCTTTGAATCCCAATCGTCCATTTGAAACTTGTAAATCTATAAAGCAAGCCTCATCCCTCTCATAATTAATCTAGAGAATTTGGTAGAAAGGTCATGTTAATATGATTCTTGAAAAAATTGAGAAAATGCCCTCACATTTTAGATCATCATCATCATTATCAAGATTTTACAAAACCATGGAGGCTTCGTGTTGAAGAGCAATCCAACATATCAAGATCAACATGAATACACTCCAACATGGGACAAGAATATTGTGTAGTTTGAATTCATTTTTGTTGAATTCATGGCTACGATAATTGCATTTCATGAGTAGGTTGGGTTTTATCCTTTTTTTTTTATTTCACTTGGTGAATTCATTGATGCTAATTACAAGATCCATATGTTCGTCTTACACCTACCATAAGAGTTTATAGAAGACTCTCCAAACCCTCTTTTCCATCTTCCTCTCTCTTCCTTCTTTTGCTTCCTCCAACTAGATTTTTCTCCTCCCAATGAAAACTAAAAAAATCCAAAAATCATTCTAAAAGAAAAAACCCCTTTTCCACTCAAGGAGAAAAGAAACTACCTTTCCCTAACCACCTAACTAGCCGACCAACTCTAATTTTCATCACTTTTCAAAAGTGGGTAAGTAGAGTGGGTTCTAAGCTTTAATTAAGGTTTTATATAAGATAAATGACCCCTAACCTATAATCCTATCACCTAGGGGACTTTTTAAACAATAAACATAATTTAAAACCATATAAAAACTCTATAAATCATAAAAGAAATAATCATTTTAAAAGATAACTCAAAGGATTAATAAAATACTCTCACTTATACACACAACCCCCATGATATACAAAACAATGTTTCACATCAAATTACGTGACCTTGTTCTTTCTATGAGATAAGAAATTCACAAGGGTAAGATAGCTATGTGACCCCTACCACCATTGGAAAAATTAACCTATTTACTCAACAAAAGGTGTCAATACATCTCATGGATATGAATAGTCAAATCAATGATCTTATTAAAAATAGAATTTCAAAAATAATAAACTAGGAAAACAAATTTAAAATAATCATCATAAGTAATCATTAACATATCAAATCTCATGTCCATAATAACACCTAATTGCACATACACAATATGTAATCATCTAATAATAAAATCAATCCTCTCAACAATTCTCTATCAACATAATGTAATAATATCACTACTACTAACGATAAATAACCAATAACCCATCGAAACTAAACATCTTGATCAACACATACTTACATAATCAATGAAAAGGAACTTATTTGGTTATCACAGAGAAATCACAACAACCACTAGTTAGATATAATTAATCAATTAATCATATCCAATAACAACCAAGAATATAACATCATTGATGTATAAAAACAAACATCACTCATTAACTTGTGTATAATTTCCAAACATAGAAGCACATAAATTATTGGACAAGAACCATCAAAGACCCATAGACTCAACAGGATCATAGAAGGCGTGGTCGGGTCTCACAAACACTAAAGCTCTCTAGCTCATCAATCTCTAAATCATGGTTGTACTCCTCTCCTTGTGGCAATTCCACAAACTCAACTATCATGCTAGGATGATTCAATTTATTATGATTCATTGTCACATCTTGTTTTGCTTGCATAAATTTAACTATTAAATAATTATATGAATAGTTTTAAATAAAAAATATTTTATTTTTAAATATGTAAATAGTTGTATAAATACTATTGAAGAAAAAAAGAAAATTAAATAAGTAAATTGTTGATCATTATTAAAAAGTGAATGATAAATTAAAAATTTGACTAAGATAAATTTAGTTAAACTTAAATAAAATAAGAAAGTACTAACTACATTTTAAAAAATGAAAATAAAAAAATTAAGAAGAAAATTAAATAAAAATGTATTTAATGTAATTGCAAATAAATCTACAAAATCTAATTTCATGGAATCATGCAAATTAATAATCAAATGTTTAGTTTAAGGGGAATAAACGTTAGTTAAAATAAAATGTAACTGACTTGCATGAAAGGAAAGTGGGCCAAGATTTTAGGGGTAACTGAAGTTTATTTAATGCTTTTAAACAACTTTGAATGGGGGTAAAAGATTTTATTCTTTAATCCTTTCCCATTCTGGCGTGGCAGTTAAATCTTTTAGTTGATCAAACACTATTAATCATATCTGTGCTTATTTTATGCTCCTAGTTTTAATCATTTTTTGATGTTTGCAGTATTTTCATGTATTAAGATGGTTATGGTGAAAAGGTTGATATCTAGAAAATTATATTCAACTGAGAGTTTCTTATGTTGATAATCGAGCTTGCATGAATATATTTCTAATTCATTCGGTGTGTCTTCACAGTCTGTTCAGGATCAAGGTCTTTCTATGTCAATTTACCATTAAATATTTATGTCATGTTCCTATGCGGTTGCTTGGTTAGCAGTCACTGCTCAACTTATTTAGGAGTTATTTGTGACACTGATGGCCCTATGAATGCTTAATTTTTCTGCTTCGTTTTTCAGCAGCCAGCTTAAATTTGTATTAATAGTATTAATAACAATTTGTACAATAAAAAATTAGAAAAAGAAAAATCAAATCAAATATTAAAAAAGAGTGAAAGAAATTTGTGGAGCCACGTGGATTTTTAGCAATATGCAGTTGCTGCTTATTTCCAGCCCCTCCATTAAAATAGGAAAAGATTCCAAATTATCCTTTTCCAACAATAAAATTTATGCATAGGAACACCCTGCTGCTTAAATTTAAGCATAAAATGGAGTTAAGCAGCCGCATGGGGACATGAGGTTAGCCCTAATTGTTGGGAACCAAAGAAGAGTCATCATTTTGATAATGTTTTCTTGTTAGCACAAGTTTTAGGCTAGCTGAACCTATATAATGCCGTGTTCAATTGTCCTTGTTAGTTTTAAATAAATTTATACCAAGGATTCAGGGTTAAAGTACCCTTGTTCCAAAATCAAATGCTGATGGTTATTTGGTAAATGCAAGTACTAGCCATACATATCAATATTTTTGTGTGTGAATGCATAAGTGTAAGGTGGCATGTCTTTTTTCGGTAGGAGTAGAGGCTCATTTTCTTTCTTTCTTAGACTTGCATGTGTTCAATCTTAGTTCAATCAGCCTGTAGAATAAAAATTGCATCTCCCTAATCATAATTTATCGAAAGTTGCTAAGCCTAGTATCAGTTCCTAAAAACTCTAGATATTAAAAGAGTTTTCTCTACCCTTCTAATTGTAAGTATTTATGAATTCGAAGCATTGAAGTGTAGCATTCTCTTTGGGTGTGAATGGCGGTACATAATAAATATATTTATACCGATTTTATTGGTATGCCAATTTTTGTAGATTGTGATAATTTATTGGCAATTATTGTTGTAAGTTATGAGATCATGCAAGTTCCTTTAGTTTCCTAACTACAATAATACTCTTGACAACTTTTCAATTTTACAATAAGTAATGGTAAAAGAAGGAATCTCCTCTATGATATGGATTTGATATATACTTATATATGTAATAAACTGCTTCCCTTTGGAGTTAACCTACATGACAATAGTTATTTTGCATTAAAATAAAAAGGTTGGAATCACATGTTGATAATGTAATTTAATGTTTTTAGGCATGAAAAGTTGAACAATGGAAGATGCACATAGTCATTGCCTAAAGGTAAAGAGTATTTATTTAATTATGGTGATCATTATGTGTGGTACTGTAATCATGAGTGTTTTCTTACTGTGATTATTATGTATGTTACTATGTTCATGGGTGTTTGTGGAAAGTTTTACCTTTTGAGATGGGTGCCAAATATGGGTTATCAGAGGGCATAGATTGTTTTTTCTAGTTCTAGTCAGATTAGCTATATACAATTATATGTTTGGGCAAGCAATGGTAGACCATTGAAAAAGATGGATTTATTATATATTTTTTCTCTCTGTCATATCCTGGTATAGATCATAGCATGTTTTAGTATGATAGAAATACATGTAGATATACTAGGCATGTACCAAATTCCATCCTACTCGTCGATTTATTTTTGCTAAGCATCTCGTGCAGGGTCGATGGTTCTTCAAGTTAGGAAAAACTCTTCGGGGATGCATAAGCTTTATGGTTGGGTAGGAAAAGTGCCCAGACCACTATGAGAGAGCCAATGGCAATCAAAGACTATTATTTACATCTCCACATTTTTATTGACTTGTTATTGGCATATGTACTTTCACTTTGTACATCTATTAAATTGTGGATGATTCCAGTGTATTTGTACATTTCCTTTTCTATCATTATATTATTATGAATTATTGGCAATGAAATTCCTAAGTCAATTATTGCATCAAATTTTCTCATATACTTATGTTCATGTATGAAAAATGTCATATGATATCATGGCATGCATGGAGTTATCACTCATGTATTGATGTAATCATGAGTATTTCTTGTTAATATGATTGGCATTATTGATTATTTAGATTTTGTAATGAATTTGGAATTCCTACATTACATTTGGTATCAGAGCTCTAGGTTAAACACTAGGACCTTGGCCTACTATGCCAAGATGCAAAACTTGATGCCAGATAATTTCATAGCCATTTTGGCAACACTGGGATCTCTGAGTTATGTTTTTCCCATATAGATTTTTTTATGAGGAAGATTTCCTCTTAGATCTTAACGCATTTGAAAAGGAGGGAAAGATACCCCTAGTTGATAGTCTCCAGAGTAGGGAATCATCAGTCTTTGTTGAGTTGCTTGATGTGTGAGAACCTTGGTTGGGTTTTTCCATGTGTGAATGTGATATTGGTAGCAATTATTGCTGCTATTTTTTCTACTATGATATGTTTGAGAAATTCTTTCTGGTGAGGGTTAATTAGACCCTTGAGTAATTTGAGAAGTGTTTTCATGTAAGATGGATAGCTTGATATCTTGATTATGTTAAGTTTGAATGCATGGAAAACTTTGAGTGGTCTTGGTTATGCTTGTGTGCTCCCCTTGGATATATGTATATTGATTCATTGATTGGAATTGGTGTTAATATTTTGGCTCATGACAGAGTATTATGAAATGTCTTTTGTGACTTATGCATTGAAATTAATGTGGGTATGTCTTATGGCTGAAATGTAAAAATGATTTCCTCTGGTAATATTGCTCATGATGCATTGTGTAGTGGATTCTTAGTGAAGTATCATCTTATGTGTGAAGTGATCATATAAGTGCATGGATGGAATGTTGCATTGTCATAATAGAACATTTGGGTCAATGAACTTATTTTCCCAAAACAAGTCCTTAGGATTCACATAAGAAACTAGATAGGTATTTGGAATTGTTTTCCTCTTGCATGAAATGCATGATTAATTGATAAAAGGAATTATGCTTATTAGACCAGCATTATGATAATTTGTCTTAGAACATCGATTATAATGTTCCCTATGAAAGACATGGATATCATGTTGTTTTACCATGTGGTAGAGATGTATGATGTGAGTAATGTGTGTGTCATTGCATGCAATTATAAAATTCCTTGTTAAGTGGTACTTAGGCAAAGCCCTACCCTTGTGTGGATAGAAATTGTGGATGCCATAGTGAACCTTGCATATGCTTTCTTATATCATAATGTGATCATGTATAGATGATGTATATTAGGTTAGTGTGCTTCTCATTAGCATGATTGAGTGAAGCTGATGAATTATGTTTGTATTGTGTTTAAGCATACTCTCTCTAATGCACATTGGGTGTGGTACACTCCCCAAGGTGTCGAGTGGCTGTCACTCCCTCAAATGTGGCTAATCTTAGTCACTTAGTTTATGTAATCATGTTTCCACACTTTGATGCATTAATTTTCATTATTGACGAACTCTCTCATTATTGATTGTAGATCGACATTATATTTTAATTTTTTTTTTAATGAGCGGATTAGTCATCAAATTTTTTGTCTACCTATTTTGTGATCCTTGGTCACATTTGATTTAGTGTTTCAATTGAACTCATTTTACTCTTATTATTGGAACTGATAATTCTTCTTTGGGGTTGTATTTTTATCTTTGTGGTGGCCATTTTAAATGTTTAAAATTGTCGGTCTTGTTCTATGTAATGTATTGTTCCCTATCATGTTCATAGCAAACCCATGATAGAATGTACAAGGGATTAGATGATGGAGAGTGTGCTAAGTCTTGGTGTTCATGTTAATTAGAATAAATTGCATCAAGAATATTTTTCATAATGAAATAAAAGTAGATGTTGTTTGATATTTAAGAATTATTGTGAAATTCTTGTGTTCATATGGTGACTTTGTTGTGTGCAAATATCTATGATCCAGGGGATATTTTTCACTAAAAATTGAAGTGTCCTCAATGCTCCAAAATTTAGCACCATCAAAAAGAGCTCGGAATCTTGATTCCAATGCAACTTGAACAAAGTCAAAAGGAGCCCGTATGCTCAAGTTATGGTCGGTCAAACTTCAGTCAAACTGGTACCTGAGGCCGTCAGAAAAGCAAAAAAAATGTCATCTCAAAATTTGTCAAAAATGGCATCAAATCGAAGAGCTCGATGACACAAACCCAACGATGTTTGTTTTGTCAAATTTCGGATTCGTACGCCTGAGATATTGTGAATCAAAGTTGTAGTTGACTAGGGTGGACCAAGTGGTACGACTGATGATGTCAACATGACGTCAGCATGGTGACTCAACAAGCTATATGGTATAGTCGATGAACTGGACCAACCAGCAAGTGACATGTGTCATCCATACATCCAGTCAATAGGCATAGGTGGCAGTCCAGTCAACATCAAGGTGGTTGTGACGTGTCTCTAGTAGCAAATGACAAAGTGACACATGTACCAATCAGGAGGCGTCACGTGTCACCTTGTCAGTGCACTCCTCTGGCATTGAATGGGCTAGAAAAAATTTCTATCGGTGGGGGTCAAACCCCCCACCTATCAACTCACAATGGTTTGTCTTAACCGCTTGCCCACCATCTGTGTCGTTAACCGTTATTGGTGTCAAGTTTGTTTTGTGGTGTTTGTTGTTTTATTTGTTTGGTAAAAGGTGGTCAATGGGGGTTGAACCATCGACCCACCAATTGACAAAATCCATACCCACTGTTACACCATCGACATGGTTTAGTATATATAGGGGTTGGTTTATATTTAAAGAACATTTCAAGCTTGATTTATTAATAAAAGCCATATGTGGTTAAAAACCACTCCAACCACTTACACCAAAGGGCATCAAAGGAAAAATGAGTCATTGTACGAACTGTTAAAGGGGGGTCAGTTATTTATTTTGATGGTTAAACCTTATTAGGCTTATTTTATGTATAAAAGGAGGAGTGTAGACTCTTAGAAGCTAATCAAGTGATGTGAAGGAGGGAACACCTTGGAGGTCTTTTGGAAGCCATTCTTGTATGACAGAGGAGTGTCATGCCACCATGCTAAAAGGGGATGGTCTTACAATGCATTTGTAATTCTAATTTTGGAGCAAAATAATTGGATCGATCACTCTGTTGGAGAGGGACCTAAAGATGTAGCCATTTGGAAAACTCCGTTAACAAATTGTGTTCCATCTTTTGTCTCATTTCTCTCTTTCTTTTTTTCATCATCTTATCATGCTAAGTTGTTTAAGCATTTACATTATGTTAATTAGTTCATTTGAGCTTTGAATTAACTATTATAAAATGTTAAGCATTTTGTAAGCAATCATCCTAGATCCTTAATCAGATCAAGTTTGGTATCAAAGCTTTGTGTGACTAGTATTGTAGAAGTGAATGCTAATGAGATCCAGGATTCAGCGAGGTGGAGGTAAGCTTGAAGAATATAATCTTGAGATCGGAAGATGAAGAGTTGATCCACCATCACAGATGGAAGAAACGGGTGGTGGACAAAGTTTGGAGCTTGATGAGAAGAGTTTCCATAAGGCTTTTCTTGACATGAAGGCCATGGTAGAAGTTCTATTCTAGGAGAGGCAAGAATGGATACAGAGACATGAAGCTCATGAGGACAAAGGGAAAATATCAAGAGGTGATTGTGAGCCTCTGAAAATGCCCCCAACTCCTTCTCCTTCTTCTACTCATTCTATGTCTTCTAATCCTTTCAAGGGTCCACATAAGCCTAGAATCAAATTGGATGTAAAATTTGACTTACCAAAGTATTGTGGGGAATTGAATGTTGAAAAATTAGATGACTGGGTTCAACAAGTTGAATTCTATTGTAGAGTATAAAATCTCTTAGATGAGCTGATAGGATCTAGTTAGCTACTCTTAAGTTGGGAAGTTCAGCTCTCACCTGGTGGGAGAGTAGGACTCAGGCAGAAATTTCACAGCATGGTAGAGTTAGTTTAACTTGGGTAGAATTTGTTAATTCTCTTAAAAAAAATTCTATCCCTTAGGCCATATGCAACAGTTAATGATGTACTGGCGAACTTTTAGGCAAGGGAAAGGTCAATATGTTCAAGATTACACCCATGAGTTTCGTAAATGGGCTATTACATTGAATGTTCCATTGTACACCCAAGATACATTGTTGAAGTACATAGGTGGTCTTCACTCTTACCTAAGGCATTCCATTTTGGTTTTGAATCCCAGTAATTTGGATGAAGTTTGTGTCCAAGCCACACACTTAGAGTCACAAGGTAAGGGTTCCTTCATTGATAAGTCTGATAAGAAGCCATCTAAGCCTAAGGGTAAAGACAAAGACAAAGATAAAAGAAAAGAGAAAAAGACAGCTACAGTTAAGAAAGAGGGTGATAAACCCACATGCTCCCATTGCAAGAAAGAGGGGCATGATGATTCAAATTGTTGGAAGCTACATCCAGAACTAAAGCCAAAAAGATATGGAGGCATAAAGGCAAGCAAAAGATTGTTGTAGTGATTAAATAGGATCTTGGATCTAACTCCAAAGATGAGACAAAGATTGTTGCTACCAGTTTCCAAGGTAAAGGGAAAGGTATATCTCTTTCTTCTAATACAAGTTTTTCCAATGCAAGTGAAAGTACAAGTAAAGAATCTTCTCCTAAGGTTGATAAGCAAAGAAATAAATTGTTTCACATTCAGGTTGTAACAAAGCATACTAAGGTTGATACATTGTTTGATATGAGTTCTCAAGTCAACTTAATATCTAAAGAAGTGGTAAAGAAACTCAATTTGGCTACAACACCTCATCCAAAGCCATGTCCACTTGGATGGGTTTGCAATGATGCTCAACTACAGGTAATGAAACAATGTAAATTGAGATTTGCTATCACTGCAAACTTTGTTGATGAGGTAGAGGTAGATGTAGTTCCTTTGGATATTTGTGGGCTTGTGTTAGGGAGTCCTTATCTATATGATAGAAAAGAAATATTTTATAGGGGGGATAACAAGTATCATATTTTTAAAGAAAAGATAGAGTACATTGTGCATGCACATAAGGTGAAGACTACTCTTACACTAGTTAATGTTGGTCAAATGAAAATATTGGTCAATTCTAGTAAGAACTTTGTATTAATGCTTGTGAAAGCCAAAGAAGATGAAAAATCTGAGGCATTCAAGGGGTGTGACCCAAAACATAATGTTTAAATGGTCAAAATTATTTCTGCTTATGATGGCTTGTTTCATGAACCGAAGGGGTTTCAACCCAAGAGAGATACAACATGAAATCTAGTTACAACATGATGTGCCACTTCTTAACATAGACATGTACTATTTATCCATTATACAGAATGAGGAAATCAAAAAGCAAGTTCAGGAGTTGGTTGAGAAAGGATTCATCCATCCTAGTACATCTCCTTGTGGTTCTCCAATTGTTTTGGTTCCAAAGAAAGATGGGACTTGGAGAATGTGCATCGACTACAGAGCCCTGAACAAGATAACGGTAAAGAACAAGTATCCTCTTCCCAGAATTGATGATTTACTTGATCAGTTGAAGCATGCAGTTTATTTCACTAAGTTAGACTTACGTAGTGGATATCATCAGATAAGAATTGTAGAAGATGACATTTGGAAAACTGCATTTAAGACAAAAATAGGGACTATTTGAGTGGATGGCCATGCCCTTTGGGCTTTGTAATGCACCAACTACCTTTATGAGAGTCACGAATGATGTATTTCATCCTTTCATTGATGATTTTGTCATAGTCTATCTAGATGATATTCTTATCTTCATTCGAACTTGGGAAGATCATGTAAGTCATGTAAAGAAAGTTTTTGATGTATTGAGAAAAGAAAAACTTTATGTAAAGATGTTTAAATGCGAATTTGCTAAGACATCCTTAGTGTACTTAGGCTATGTCGTAGGGAGTGGTCAATTGAAAGTAGAGCCTGCGAAGGTCGAAGCTATTGTAAGTTGGCCTAAGCCAAGTACAGTCACAAAAGTCAAAAGTTTCCTAGGTGCAGTTCAGTACAAGAGGAAGTTCATTGAAAAATTCTCTTATGTTACGTCACCATTGTACGCGTTAACCAGTACAAGGGAAAATTTTCAATGGGGAGGTCCACAGTAGAAGGCTTTCAATGCTTTGAAGGAAAATTTGAGCACTGCACCAGTTCTGGCTTTACTAGATCTACATCAACCATTTGAAATTGAGACAGATGTGAGTGGGTTTTCCATGGGAGTCATTCTCATGCAAGGAGGTAAACCAATCTGCTACCACTCTGAATTTTTTTTAGGAGTAGTAAGTAACTATCCCACTTATGATAAGGAACTTTATGCTTTAGTTCAGAGTGTTAAAAAAAGGAAACATTGCATAATGGGGAAATAAACTATAATCCACACTAGTCACCAGCCACTACAGTATTTACACTCACAGTCTAAACTGCAACAAAGTAGGAACTTTTAGTGGATGGATTTTTTGCAATAGTTTCATTTGGTAATTAAGTACAAGAAAGGTACCCATAACAAAGTAGCAGACCTACTCTCTAGGCCTCTTGTTATGAATGCTTTGATAATCCTTCAGAATAGTTCTATGGTTCATGAAATTTTTCAAGAACAATATGAAAAAGATGAGAATTTTAAGGATATCTATGCAACTTTGATCCAAGGTAAACATGTAGAAGATAAAGATTAATATGTGTAGGATAAACTATTGTACCACTTGGGAAAATTATGCATTCCAAAGGATGAACAAGCACAGGTTATTAGAGAATCACATACCTCATTGATTGCAGGACACTTTGGGGTAAGCAAGACAATCACTTAGCTGCAAAGATATTGTTACTAGCCTTGTATGCAAGAAACTGTATCCAAGTATATTAGAGGTTGTGTCATTTGTGCAACTAGTAAACCTAGTAATAGGAAATTGGGGTTGTACACACCTCTACTTGTACCATCCCGTCCATGGGAAAGTGTTTCAATGGATTTTGTCAGGGGGTTACCTATGTCTAGGAAGGGACATGATTATTTGTATGTAGTAGTTGATAGGTTCAAAAAAATGTGTATTTTAATGCCTTGTAAGAATAAGTCACTGCTAAAATGATAGCTCATATGTACTTTCAATTTGTATGGGTTCATTTTGGGTTACCTACTTCTATTTTATTAGATTGAGATTCTTGATTCCTAGGTGAATTTTGGTTAGATTTGTGGGGACTCATGGACACTAGACTGAAGAAGAGTATAGCCTTCCATCCGCAGACCGACGGACAAAAAAAAGTAGTAAACAGGATAGTTGTGCATCTGCTCAGAGGTTATTGCAGCAAGCATCCTAAGTTGTGGGATGGGAGTCTTCATTATGTGCAACATTCTTACAACCATGTGACACACTCTTCTACAAAGAGGTCTCCTTTTGAGACTTGCTTCTGTCATGTGTCTAAGACACCGATGGATTTTTCTTTTGGAAAAGATGATATTGAAGATGAATGCCATTATGCAGAGAAGGCTTTGAAGTTCATCCAGAAATTCCAAGCAATCCATCAGGTAGTGGAAGCACTGTTGGAACAAAGCCAAGAAAAGTACAAGGCTCGCCATGATAAGTATCACAGTGATCATCATTTTCAAGTTGGAGACCGAGTTTGGTTACATATCAGCAAGGAAAGCATGCAAAGTGAAGGAAGAAAGCTCAAGCCAATAAGATATGGTACTTTTGAGATTTTGGAAAAGATCTGTACCAATGCCTTCCATCTTAATCTTCCTCCATACATGCATATATATTCGGTTGTCAATGTTGAGAATCTAATATTATATGAGCCTCCAATGATACTAGATGAAAAAACAAAAATTCAGGTTCCATCAATTGATGATCTTTCACCAGAGTACATGTCAGAGTTGCCAGAGGATGTCATTCTTGACAGGAATGTCAGGACTTCACAAAGAGGAGCAGTTGAATACTTCAGAGTGGGAATGAAGGGGATGCATCCAAGCAAGGAAAAATGGATGGAGGTTAATAAAGTGAGGGAATTTTACCCTCACTTTCTGAGTAATCAATCTTTTGAAGGTCCAAATGCTCTCTAGTGGGGAGGCCTGTTCCAAGGGATATTTTTCACTGAAAATTGAAGTGTCCCCAATGCTCCAAAATTTAGCACCATCATAAAGAGCTTAGAATCTTGATTCCAATGCAACTTGAATGGAGTCGAAAGGAGCCCATATGCTCAAGTTATGGCTGGTCAAACTCATGGTACCTAAGGCCATAAAAAAAGTGAAAAAAAGGTCATCTCAAAATTCATCAAAAATGGTGTCAAATCAAAGAGCTCGACGACATGAACCCAACGATGTTCGTTTCGTCGAATTTCAAGTTCGTACGCTCGAGATATCACGAGTCAAAGTTGTAGTTGACTATGGTGGACCAGGTGGTACGACTGACAATGTCAACATGGTGACTCAGCAGGCTATACAGTACAATCGATGAGGTGGACCAAACAGCAACCAAGACGTGTCATCTGTACATCCAGTCAGTAGGCATAGGTGGTGGTCCAGTCAGCATTGAGGTGGCTGTGATGTATCTCCAGCAATGAATGATGAAGTGACATGTGTACCAATCAAGAGGCACCACGTGTCACCCCATCGGCGCACTCCTCCAGCTTTGAACGAGCTAACAAAAATTTCTATTGGTGGGGGTCAAACCCCCCACCTGTCAACTCACAACGGTCCGTCTTAACTGCTCGCCCACCATCCACACCCTTAACCGTTATTGGTGTCAGGTTTTTTTTGTGGTATTTTTTGTTTTATTTGTTTGGTAAAAGGTGGTCAGTGGGGGTTGAACCGCTGACCCACCAATTAACAAAATCCATATCCACCGTTACACCACTAACAGGGTTTATTATATATAGGGGTTGGTTTATATTTAAAGAACATTTTGGGCCCAATTTATTAATAAAATCCATATGTGGTTAAAAACCACTCCAACCATTTACACCAAAGGGCATCAAAGGAAAAATGAGTCATTGTATGAAATGTTAAAGAGGGGTTGGTAATTTATTTTGATGGTTAAGCCTTATTAGGCTTATTTTATGTATAAAAGGAGTGTAGGCTCTTAGAAGCTAATCAGGTGATGTGAAGGAGGGAACACCTTGGAGATCTTTTGGAAGCCATTCTTGTACAACGCAGGAGCATCATGCCACCATGCTGAAAGGGGATGGTCTTATAGCGTACTTGTAATTCTGATTTTGGAGCAAAATAATCGGATCGGTCACTCTATTGGAGAGGGACTCAGAGACGTAGCCATTTGGAAAACTCTGTTACAAATTGCATTTGATCTTCTTTCTCATTTCTCTCTTTCTTTCTTTTATCATCTTATCATGCTAAGTTGTTTAAGCATTTATGTTATGTTAATTCGTTCACTTGAGCTTTGAATTAACTATTATAAAATGTTAAGCATTTTGTACGCAATCATCCTAGATGTTAGAATTGTGAAACAAGCACAAAACCACAAGCCATAGGATCAAACAACAAACAAGTACACCTTCCATGCAAGAGATTTGCAAACAAGAATTACTATATTCATCAACAAGGAAAAATTACAGAAGAAGCTTTCAAGAAGATATGAAAGATGTGATACTCCCGTGAATAATATCCAAGGATTTACAATAAGGGTTGAATTCTTATAAGAGCAAAGCCCTAAATGAGAAATGGATTAGATCATGACAAGTGTCATCACATGAGATGAGACATAATGATCTAATATAAGCTCAACTAATAAAGCATTCCTAAGTTTAGATAAAGTGTGTAAGAATAAATTAGACTAATAATCAATTAAAGATTAATTACTTATTAGCCAATGCAATATAACTCTAACACCCCCCCTTAAGATGAACTTAGGGAGTAGCTAAAAACCCTAAAAAGAATGCAAGATAGGTTCCGACAAACAAGTCCAAAAAAGGTACCCATGTACAAACATAAGATCTTTATAATGTGGAGAAATAGAGAAAACCTCATGGGAAAAACTCTACTCCAAAAATAGATGAAAGCCAAGTGAAGGACTGAAGAAGCCTCCAAACAAGGCAAGGTTGTCCCAAAAGATAGGAACAAAGGAACATCCAGAAGCATGAAGAAGTTGCAAACACTATCGAAGAATGACTATTGAAATGTTGAAAGAAGAACCCTCTCAAAAAAAAATGATGATCAGGATCAAGAAGACAAGAATCTGCATGAGTGCACTCAATGACACTACTCGAATATGATGGAAAACTAGGGAAAAACATCTAGAACTCAAAGATATAGATGGCACAAGTACCAATAGCCTGAAGAGTTGATCAAGTGAAAATGGAAGGTCGCCTCTAGAAATAGGAATGCAAGAGTGTCCATATGGTAAGTGCTCCATCTCATCGAAATGCATGGGTAACCAACTACTGCATCCATCTAGTACATAGGAACAAATACGGTATACATAGCTCACTCCAATGCAAAACCAAGGAAGCAATAGCACCAACAATCGAAATCCCCCCATAATGAGCTAACAAGGGAGAGGTATGATAGGTACACTAAAATTGAATTCCTGAAAGTAGTGTATTAAGAGGTACCAAGAACATCTGAAGGTGCAGTCATGAAAGTACAAGTAGATATAAAGGATGTGAAAATAAAAGCCACATAGGCATGAGAAAGGTATGAAGGAAAACAAAGGAAAACATCAACCTCCATGGCACTTTATAACATAGTGTGAGTACAATAAGGCACAAAATGATGTGTAATATCCCATAATACATGTGCAATACAGAGGCACTTCATCTCAGTGTGTTTACAAAAGAGAACATGCATGAAAAGGATGTCAATAATGCCCAAAAAGGACAAAAACTAGAAATACATATAGAACAGCCAAAAACAAAACAACCCATGTAAATAAGAAGTTCCCAAGAGCTAATATGTCCATGTGATTCACCAGAGTGTGAAAAAAGAAAAAACTAAATAAAATGTACTTGGAGTGAAATCTGGAAAAATTGCATGGTTGGAATTGAAGAGCTTTGAAAGATGGTTCCAACGATGCTAAGATTGTGAAAAACGGAGAAACTGGTCAAAAGTTACGAGCTCGAGACTGAAAACAACTCCTCAAACTTCAACTGACTGTAGAATGCACCAAAAATAAAATGAAGTAATGAGACCCACACCACTAGAAATTTGTTGGAACCAGCTTTCTGACGATATCTTGTTTTCCAAAAAACGATATCGTATGCCCTAAATACGACCAAAAGAAAAAAAACACCCCTTTTAGGGCACAAAGGGGGTCAAAGAGGGCCACAGGGTACGTCTGCACCACTGATGTCATGATGACATCATCATGACATAAATGAATATTTTGAAGAATATTCCCTGGTCAGTTGGAAATTTTTTTTTGACTCCCCTGCAAAAAATCAGACACTGGTATATACCCTTCGATCCAGAATATGTCAAAAAAATTCTCATTTGGTCGAAAAAGTCATCGATCATTGAAAAAAATGCCACTAGAAAAGGAACTCGTGCAGGTGTACGACCTACTTGTGTAGTTGTACAACCTACGTATGCAGGCATATAGCCTGCTTGTGTAGGCATACAATACTGCAAAGGCAATACTTTTTTGTATTTCATTTTTTTATTTTTTTTTTCAAAAAAACTTTTTGAATACTTTTTTTTAAAAAACAAAAAATACTTTACAATATTTTTTAATTCGCTGACAAAAAAAATTAGAGCCAGTTTTTTTTAAAAAATTACCAGGGTTGGTAAGAGAATTTTTCTCGATTTGTGTGCAAATGATTATACAGGTCGTATGGATAAAAAAAATTACCTCAGAGGTCAACTGCTCAGATCTTGATGATTTGATAGGGGATCTTAAGGTTCTTGGGCCTTTTGAGCATGATGGTGACATCAGTTTCTACTCAAAATGCACCAAAAATATAGCTACCCTTCAGATTTGGAGACAAAGCAACCACTCCAAAACCTTGTAGATTTGGTGTCTAGAGTCAAAATCAAGTGAAACAAAAGCCAAATTTGACTTTCTTGACAACTCTAGATCCAATGGCGAGGTCCTTTTCACAAAAAATTCTTCAAAAAATTCCCACCTCCAAAATTTTCAAAACAAGCAAAGCAGATTTAGATCTTAAGCTTGCAACCCTTGTTGAAGAAAAAAACCTCATAAATCAAGAAGAGGTTTGTTGAATCCATGCTCTGATACCATGTTAGAATTGTGAAACAAGCACAAAACCATGAGCCATGGGATCAAACAACAAATAAGTACACCTTCCACGCAAGAGATCTACAAACAAGAATTGCTATATTCATCAACAAGGAAAAATTATAGAAGAAGCTTTCAAGAAGATATGAAAGCCGTGATATTTCCTGTGAATAATATCCGAGTGTAATTACAAAGAGGGTTGAATTCTTATAAGAGAAAAGCCCTAAATGAGAAAGGGATTAGATCATGACAAGTGTCAACATCACATGAGATGAGACATAATGATCTAATATAAGCTTAACTAATAAAGCATTCCTAAGATTAGCTAAAGTGTGTGAGAATAAATTAGACTAATAATCAATTAAAGATTAATTAATATTAGCTAATGCAAGATAACTCTAACACTAGATCCTTAATCAGATCAATCTATGTTCTTGGAGTTGAGTGAAGTGTATTTAAATCTTTGTATGAAAGTGTTTATGGAATTATATGATCTCTGAGTGAAGTTAAATATGTGGCTAATTCTATTTGCATCGTGCCTGAATATATTTTCTAGTAGATATATAGATGTGATTTGATCCACCTACTGAGTGTATTCTTTCTTTGCTTATCCTTGCTTGTTGTGGTCTTGTGATCATGTTTCTGAGTACCTTGGCATTAGGTGGATGTTTATTGAGGTACCTTGGACACCAAAATTCATGGTATTTGATAGCCTAAAGGCACACATTGAGCCATTTGGGTATGAAGGTGTGTTAGTAAGTGTTCAACACATATTACTGTGTTTAATACATTATTTCATATAACTACACTTGTTAAGTAGCAAATGAAGTTATCCTGGTGATTTTGGAAGTTTGTCCTTGGTTATTTAATGGTGTTTCTATCCCAAGGCTAGAAGTAGATGTATGTGATATAAGAGGGATTTGCTAGACACAAGTCCCTTTATTCTGAAGAGATCACCAGGGAATGAAATTTCCTTATACACCTCAACATAAGCAAGTTAATGAAAATGTAG
Source organism: Sequoia sempervirens (assembly GCA_007258455.2). Lineage (NCBI taxonomy): Eukaryota > Viridiplantae > Streptophyta > Pinopsida > Cupressales > Cupressaceae > Sequoia > Sequoia sempervirens. The sequence continues at coordinate 114,901,646 of VDFB02000003.1, read as the reverse complement.
AAAAAGTATACCTCAAGTTGTGTTTCAGAGAAGGTTATTTCAGATCCTAAGAGAGTGAAACCTTGAGATTTTTTCCTCAGATGAGCGAGCTCTTGACCAAAATATAGCAGCACGGTTTTAGGACACCAACACGGTGTGTTGTTGTCTAAAAGGCATGTTGGCATCCTAAGCAACAGAGGGCTCGAGAGCTCAAGCGGATAGAACCAAGTTCCACTTCTAAGCTCAGGTTTGGAATGTACTAAGTGAAATAAATGAACAGAAAGACAAAATCTTGTGATAAATACAAGGGGACTTGGAGAGATCTTACCTTTTACTGGATGTTCAACCCTTCACTCTAAGATCCACTTTGCACCTACACATAGAAGAACAAGGGGAAAAGGTTGGGGTTGTATAGGGGCCTGCCTTAGTCAGACCCCTATTTTGGTGTTCCCACCATGGATAGCTAAGTTTAAAAGGAGTGTAAATGAAGTAGACAAAGTGTGTGGTGAAAGAAAAACCTGCTTAGGAGTAGAACCTGCACCTCTAGATAGTAAATGAACAAGAAAAGAAAGTGAAAGAAAGAGAGAGTGTTACCCATGGGTCTAGACCCTCTTCGGAGCACACAGACACATTGTTGAGTGCTTTCTTGAGAGTTGTTATTGCTATCTAGAGGGACCTCAGTCCGACATGGCTTTGCTTGTGAGAGTTCTACTATCAAATATGAAGAGAACTCAATACTAGAGAAAGTAGTAAGAGAGCATGAATGAATGACTTCCAACCCTAAATGAGAGCAAGAAAGGGGTTTTTAATGCATGTAAGGGTGGCAAAAAGCCATCACATCCAAAATCCAACTGCTAGGACATGTTTCAAAAGAGTCAAGATTCTAGATTCCTTATTTCAAACTCAAAAAATTGTCAGGAAACTAGCGTGTTGTGCAGATGTCTGCATGTCATTAGGAAAACATTTCATTAGGCTTATGTTGCTCTGCCACAAGTCCACATGGAGTCAGAATCTCAAAATTCTGACTCATGGGATTTTTGTCATTAATGCTCTAAGGTGTCATAAATGCTAGGAAAAAATTAAAAAAATTGGAATTGCCCCTAGGTGCAATTCTATGACATTACATTTTTGCCCCACTTTAGTGGGCTCGATTTTCAAAAAAATTAGCCTCATTAAAGTAGAGAAGAAAAATTTCACCTAAATTTTGAATTTCACATAATTGCGTGCCAAGAAAAAGGGGCCACAGAGTCCACCGAAGTTGAGCTAACTAGTACTGAAGGTGCCCCTAGCATTTGAGCTCAACAAATAGCAACAAAATGGTCGTGGAAAATCGTTCAAGACTACAACCTACAAAATTCAAATTTTGGGTCAACCTCAAAAAATCAAAAGAAGTTATAATGGAGAAACCAAGGAGCCACAAACTCTAGGAAAAATGGGCCCCAGGGGACCTATATATACCTAGGTGGGCCCCTAGAAGGGTCATTTTCACTATTCACTGTGAGCAAATTGTTGACTTTTGTGAGAGAAAAGTCAACAAAATGCATAGCAGGAGGGAGTATGAGGAGTCGAGGTAGGAGCAGTTGCACGAGGACATTGCCAAGGGTCACGAGGTGGACTAGATAGGCCTCTAAGCCTCATTTTTAATGAATTTTAGCTTATTTTTAGCATTTTTCTAGTTGGCAAGGTGCGCATGTGTCTTTTTTTTGCACCTATGTCTAAAAAATGCACTGTTTTCCATAGTCTACGCCAAGGTCCCGAGTTTGTGTTGTCATCTCGAGGATGCATTGGTGTCCTTGAGGTAGCTATGGCGGTCAAGGATGCATGTGCAATGCATAGATGTCTGCACGGTGCACATAGGTCTTATATAATTTTTTGTTTTCATAATGAAATTCAATGTTCTAACTTAAAAAATTTCACTTTTTGCAGGAGTATCCGGAGATTCGGGAGCATCTAGGAGGATGAGCATATCAACTCATTCATGAGTAGAGGAACTGTCTAACAGATGGCGAGGTCACGCACCTCGAGCAATTTGGTCTCTGGCACGTATTTGCCATGCTAGAGATGAGATACCACAAGAGGATGCTTACAACCCTAATGGAGCGGTGGGATGCCACTATGTCATCTTTCTAGTTGCCTTGTGGGGAGATGACCATCATGCTCGAGGATGTCTATCGGATCCTTGGACTACCCATCCATGGACGACGGGTGGCCCTAGATGATACCTAATTAGCGTGGGAGTGAAGGGAGAGCGTCCTCTACTACTTAGGAAGGACAAATGGTGGTGACGACATGGTCCACATATATACGCATAGGTACGACTAGGCAAGGACCACTATAGCGTTGCTACGCTGAGTTATGGTTGTGATCATGGCATTCGAGATAACAATAGATGAGCGAGGCTCATACCTGCACAAGGGCCTCATCTATACTATTAGAGAGATGGTTAAGCATTGCACATTTTTTTCCTAGGGGCACAGCATGTTGGCACACCTTTACCAAGAGTTTGGCTGGTACATTCACTATGAGTATCGTAGCCTTACTGCGTGCACACTTTTGTAGGTGTGGGCCTTCACCAACATCATGTGTACCCAGCCAATCATTTTTCCCCAGAGATTGTCGTATCACATTCCCATGGCCCACTGGTACGATATGACAAGTAAATGGAGATTCAGTGATCTACAGTTTTGGTAGCTATAGTTTGATATTGTTGTGGCAGATGAGGTTCAATGGAGACCTTACCAATTTTTTCAATGGGTGGACGACAGGAGGTATTTCAGGAATCTGCAGCAGGACCATTTTTTGATAGGCTGCCACAATTATTTCATAGTAGCTTACTATTGGAGTTAGTTCATGTGACAACATGGCTATCCTCAGATAATTTTACCAGATGTGCCCACCTATACTAGGCCTACAAGAGTGTAGCGAGAGTTGAGGATCGCCCTCACCCCACCATTACTGATGTAGTCCCCTCTGATGATGATGAGCCCAATTAGGATCTGCCACCCATAGGGGTGGTGGATAATGTTAGGGTAGCTAATTTTGTGCAGTGGTGGGAGAGGCACTGTCGTGCTCTTGTGTTTGACGAGGGTGCCCCAAGAGGGGGCCCTAGTCCACAGGAGGATTTTCCTCCCTAGCCTTTGTAGGACAAATGAAGAGGTTTCTAGTAGGCCGATAGGGAGGAGGAGAGGGCACAAGAGGATGAGGTGGCCCTTGTGACACTAAGGCAGTGGAGTAGATCAGACCCCCCTGCAACTATCCCTATCTCTTCAGCACCACCAAATCCTACTATTCCAACGGTTGTGGCCTTAGCGTCACCGGGAGTGGCCACTGATGCCAGCGGCCCAGGCCCCAGCACTGACCCACCCTAATCCTACATGGCAGCTAGGGGATCTAGGTATACATAGTACATTGTTTATGTTTCCATGCTTTTGATTTTTTTGCTTACAATATATATATATACATTCCATGTGATACTAATTTCACTTTCTTTCTTTGTGGTTGCAAAGGATGCACAGGGATGGACTGGGCTGATGGAAAAGTGTATTTCAGAGGTAACCCCTGACATGTTGATCCAGGGGATAGTTCTCGAGGCTTTCCAGCTGGTATCTATGGGATGACATGCCCCCACTTTTAAGCCGGTAGCATGCCTGAGGACTTCCTACAAGGAGTGGGGCACAAAGATCGTGTAGTTGACTATAGAGCTAATGACTATTTAGGGATAGTGTGACCAGTTGTCAGATGAGCTGCAGACGGCGCTCGATGAGCTAGACATGGTAGTGAGGAGGGTCAACACTGCTGAGCAAGCACGTGATACCCTCTAGATTTGTCTCGATGACCTCGGTGGGAAGCCATAAGTTGTGACCTTGATAGAGTTTCAGTGTCTATAGGATGAGCTGAGGCAAGCAGAGATGAATATAGCCTCCTTACAGGGAGAGATCAGGGGGATGTGAGTAGCTTTATCCATATCATGCTCACACTAATCCCATTCCATGACCAGCATCTCCTGAGAGCACCAAAGTAGTAGCCTGAGCTAGAGGGCTCTGGAAGCCATGTGCCACAGTGATGGGGAATCATCGTTTTCTACATCATTTTTGCAGCAAGATATATACACATACATACATACATACTTATAGATCTTTTGTACAGACATATATTCATCAGCCACTCATTTTTTATAGTAGTGGCTCAATACATGTACATGACATTTGATACATACATGTGTATATATATTGACATATTGGTTATGATATCATGGCTTTGTTTATGTGTATGATTTTCATTTTCATGTACGTTTATGCTATGGATGTTATATGCTTGTATGGATGTATGCTTACCTTAGATGCTAACACGATTTAATAAACACACATGGTTGTATGTGAATTAAATACAATGATGATCTAATTACCTTAAAGGATGTAATGAGATGCAAGGACACATAGTGTAGCAAAACACATGTATTTATGTCACACACACACACGTGGCCATATCATAACATAAAAAAATTTCATAATGTGTTAATGAATAATGTCAATATATGTAGTGCTACTACCCTTTCATAGAGAGAACACCACATGAATGACACATAGAACACTACACATAGTATCAATGAAGATGCATCGCATTAACAGACTCTTTTATAGGCATCCCATCCATAGATGATAATCCATAGGCACCTAAACCATACACAAAGGTCACAATGTAAGGGCCTAACCAGTTAGGACTAAACTTCCCCCTCTGATCAGGTGGCATGTTTACATTTCACTGGTTTTCGCAGAGAACCAAGTCTCCTAGTTTAAAGGTCCTAGGAAGTACACTTCGATTATATTATCTTGATAATGGCTGTTGATAAGCTTTAAGATGATCGAGGACCTGTAAATGACACTCATCGAGCATCTCCAGCTGATGCAAGTAGTTAACTTGGTAAGTTTCATCATCAATTAACCCTTTAAGGGAAACCCATAGTGATGGAATTTCCAACTCTAAAGGCATGATAGCTTTGGCACCATACACGAGGTTGTAAGGCATTGTTCCTGTCATTGTATGGACACTCATGCGATAGGCCCACAAAGCATACATTAATTGAATATGCGAATCCTTACCATGCTTATTAACTATTTTACGAAGAATGAGTTCAAGAGTTTTGTTAGACACTTTTTCTTGATCATTGGACTGTGGATAATACGGTGTAGAAAACCTATGTTGGATATGAAATTTCTCCAACAATTGCTTTACTTCCTTGTTCTTGAATGTTGTACCATTGTCAAAAACAAGTGTAGCAGGCAATCCAAAATGAGAAATAATGTTCATGAGAAAACCACAGATAGCTTCGACCCATTTTGTGAAGTAATCCGTAGCGGTAATAATAAAGGTATGTCCCTTGGAAGAAGGAGGTGATATTTTTCTAGTGATATCCAACCCCCATTTTGTGAACGACCAAGGAGAGGTTTGATTTTGTAACTCTTGAGTAGTTGCGTGAATAAGACAGCTGTGTTGTTGACATTGAAGGCACTTCTTGAAAAAATTGAAGTAATCCTGTTCCATTGTTTTCCAATAGTACCCCATCTGTATCAATCTTCTCGCTAGGGATCTACCACCAAAATGTCCACCCCTGGAGCCTGAATGGGCTTCCTCAAGAGCAATGGGTATTTCTGCTTTAGTGAGACACCTGAGGTGAAAGTTGTTATAATATTTTTGATAAAGAACACTGGATAAGATGACATAATGTGCTAAAATCTTTCGTATACGAGTGTGATCATTTTTCATTGCATCATTGGGAAATTTCCCAGTCTTTAAGTAACTATAGATACTAGAGAACCATTCTCCCAAGTCTATGTGAGAACACACAAGGGACTCGAATTTAGGTTGATCAGAAACCACAGGGGTTCATAGGACCTAAACTATGAAGTGGTATTCTTTCGTATCCTCTTCTAAAGGTACCAAGGAAGCAGTGCTTGACATGGCATTAGCATGTTTGTTTTCTCTCCTAGGGACACTTTCTATTGTGAACGAGGGGAACTACTTGAGCAAGGAAAAAGCATGGTCTTAGTACCAAGACAACTTATTTTGTTTGGATTGATAGGTTCTTGTAATCTAATTCACAATAAGCTTAGAATTGCCTAGTATACAGAGATGTTTGATTCTTAGTGTAATCACAACATGCAAGCCAACAATAAGGGCTTCGTACTCAGTGATGTTATTGGTGCAAGGAAAATATAGTCGAAAGGATAGAGGGACTGATTTACCTTCGGGGGATATCAACACCACACCCACTCTAGAACTAGTCTAACACCTTGATCCATCAAAATACATTTTCCATTCAAGGTCATAGTTAATTGTGAAAATATTTTTGTTAGGGAACAAATCCATCCCAAGAAAGGAGTGAGATGAGGGAGTGTCTGCCAATTGATTGGAAACCGCTTGACCCTTTATTGATTTCTGAATAATGAACTTTATATCAAACTCATAAAGCAACATAACCCACTTCGCTAATCTCCCAACAAGGTCCGCACTAGAGAAAAAATGCTTCAAAAGATCTATTTTTACTATGACATGCATTTTAGCATGGAGAAGGTAGTGTCTCAAATTCTATGTGGTGAATACAAGAGTGAGGCATTGCTTCTCCATGGAGGAATAACGAGTTTTGTAATCAACTAGGACACGACTGATATAGTAGACCACTCTCTCTTTCCCTTTGTTATCATACTGAGCCAGCAAAGCTGCCAAAGCGTATGGTGATGCAACAAGGTAAAGCAAGAAGGGCCTATCTTGCATAGCTGACATCAATATGGGAGGATTGGCCAAATAAGCTTTGATTGACTCAAAGGATTTTTGACACTTCTCATCCCATATGAAGCACACATCCTTTTTCAATAAAGGAGTGAAAGGGAGGGTACAATCAGCCAATTGAGATATAAATCTACAAATTTCTTGAATCTTCCCTTGTAGACTTTGCAACTTAGTGATATTCCTCAGTGGAGGCATGTTAACAATGGCATCAATTTTATTTGTGTCAACTTCAATTCCATAGTGAGAGACTATGAACCCCAGAAGCTTGTTGGCATCCACACCGAAGATGCACTTATGGGGATTAAGTCTCATCTTGTAGATTTAAAGCCTTTTGAAGATAAGATGAAGGTTCTTCACATGGTCTTGACGAGTTATCCATTTTTCCAAGATGTCATATTCAACATAATCCTCTAAGATCTTATGAATAAAATCATGAAATATCAGGGTCATTGCCCATTGGTAAGCTACACCCATGTTCTTTAAACCAAAGGGCATGACCACATAGAAGAAAGTCCCACAAGGGGTAGTGAAGGTTGCCTTGTATTGATCATTCAGGTTAATACAGATCTAATTGTAACCCAAGAAACCATCCATAAAAAATAACAATGCATGGCTTGCAGTCAAGTCCACAATCATATCTACATTAGGTAATGGAAAATCATCTTTAAGACAAGCCTTATTAAGATCTCAAAAGCCAATACATATGTGAATACGACCGTCAAGCTTACTAACGACAACTATATTTGAAATCCAAGGGGAGTAGTCAATCAAACAGATAAATCCTACTTTCAAAAGCTTCTCTATCTCAGTCTTGACCACCAACACCACCCTGGGATTGATCTTTTGGATTTTCTGCTTAACCAGCTTGGCATCGGGACATAGGACAATATTGTGAACCACTATAGACTCATCAATACCAAGAATATCCTCATATGTTCAAGTGAAGATATCAGGATGAGAATGCAAGAGATCAAAGTGTTCATCTGCTTCCTTTAAAGAGAGACACTTCCCAATCTTGATTAATTTTTTTGAAGATTTGGGATACATAGGAACTTCAAAAACATCTCCTTTAAGGAGAGAACTACTATCTTCGAGATGGGATATTAGAACGTCATCCCGATGTTAGGTAGAGGGTCTTCCTTTTCAACACTCAAAATGGATTCTCCAAAGTATGCTTGTTTATGCAAGTGATACAGGAATCATTTCTTGTGGTGATAAGGAGGCAACAAGGAATAGGCAACTAGAAATTCCCCTAGTGCTTCATCTAAAGAGAAGACATCCAAAGGGACCTTCTTGGCCTGCCCCCTTTCTTCTATTAACTTAGGGTGAACCAAGTTCAATGGCTCGGCTGAAATCATATTAACACTCCACCAAGGCTTTTGTTTAGATTGTTCAACAGAGCATCCCAAACCTAGATAGTATTGTCGTGGCTTAAACTAGATATGGAATTTGATTCCTCACTCAATACACCCCAAGCCTTTCTTCCCATAACCATATTGAGAGGTGAGTCCATATCTAAACCCATAACGAGTTTGTAGAACTTCAGGAGGTGGCGGCTCAACGTAGAGTGTTTCATTCCACCAATGAATGTCAAATGTCTCCACAGGAGTGTTCCCACCTTCTTTACTGGGTTCACAAACATTAACCTCCTTTGCAAGAGCAGGATTACTCTACTAGGCAAAGGAAGGAGTGATTTCCTTAACAATATCACACTTCTCTTCTTGAGTGGGAGTGTCATCCACCTTTGTGTCAGAAACACCTAGAAATTCTATACCAGAGGGGCTTACATTGTATTCCGTGATGAAGAACTTGGAGAAATACAAGGAGCCCTAATCATCACCAAGGAAAGCATTTGATTGAGAAGACAAAGGGGAAGATGGAGGAGACTTAGGATCTTTTTCTTTAGGCAGTTTATCTTTGTCGACACTCGCTCTTGGAACAACTTCCATAGAAGGTATTGATGAATAACATGCCATAGTATTAGTAGTTAAGGATGGAATACAATTCTTGAGAGTGGATACAATTGAAGCACGACCGACAGCCGCTAGCTCACAAAGGTGAACAACTTCTAGATCTGCTTTAACCGTAACCACCCGATTGTTTGTAACAAACTTCAAAAAATAGTGTAAAGTAGAAGTCACAACACCAATAGCATGAATCCAGGGTCTCCCCAAGAGATGATTGTATGGTAATGGGCCAAGCATCACATAAACCAACTTAGGAAAAGTAACGGGGCCTAGTTGCAAAGGTAGTATTATCGTACCTAGAGCTTGGCGACCAACATTATCAAACCCGCAAATATACAAGGAAGAGGTTGCTAAAGAAGATGTATCAATTTTAATTTTAGGAAATAGGTCCATACTGCAAATGTTGAGAGTTGAACCAGTGTCAACGAGAGTACACCTAATACCGATGTTATTAACACTAATTATAATCATCAAGGGATTTGCTTGCTTCTGCACATCCGGAGGCAGGAGGTCTTATGGGTGGAATGTAATATTTGGCGAATCCACTTGAATATGAGCCAACAATGCATTAATATCCGTAGGCCTATCAACATCTATAGGCCTAGCAGACGCAAGCAAGAGAATCTTTTTCAAAGCTTCCTACAACATCTCTTGGTAAACTGAAGCGATCTGAAGCAAGTCCCAAAGTGATATCTTAGCCGAAGTAACACAAAATTGCTTGACAATATCATAATCACCTGGTGCCTTGATCACAAGATTAGGTGTTGGAGGAAGGCATGGTTGAGAAGGTGGTAAAGAAGTAGGAACTTGAGTTGGTTGTGATGTAGGAACAGAAGGTTGTTGATCCAAGTTTTATTTATTTATCCTTGTATTGTATGTATGCCCAACAACATTATAGGAAGTAGAGTCCATAGCTTTCATGAACCTTGAATATAAGTCCAATGAATCACTACTACATGAAATCCCATAGATAGAATAGTTCTCCCTAGGGGATGGTTCAGCCGGGGTCACATAAATGGCGGGTTTCTTAGGGCTTGGAGGAGCCACAGAGACCGCAACCTCATTTAGGGACTCCTTAGCTTGTGAGGGGACAGTTTTTTCAGAAGATTTGTAGAGAAGATTTGTAGATAGGGGAAAGCACTTCTAAGAATTCATCTAAAGTGTCTTCCAACGTATCGAAATCTTCTTCAGAAAAAGGGTTATCATTAGCACATGACATTGTGAAAATAAATCCAATGCTTTATGTCGGGTTCACCAAAATGAGATATAAGAGGGATTCACTGCACATGGGTCCCTTTATTCTCAAGAGATCACCAGGGAACAAACTACCCTTATACACCTCAACATAAGCAAGTCAATGAAAATGTAGAAAAAGTATACCTCATGTAGGCACTGAAAATTGTCCTTCGCCTATGAACCCACATTTTCATATCAATTCCTCCTTTTACGTGCATAATTAAATAATTTTAATTATTTAATTATCTTTTAAGGTCATATTCCTCTATTAATTAAATAATTTTTAATTATTTAACTAATTCATTTTTTTCCTTTATTCTTCCCTTGATTAATTAAATAAATTTTGTTTGTTTGATTATGTCACTAATTAGCCCCTTCCTTTCTATAATTAAATAAATGCTTATTTATTTAATTATTGTCATTTTTCTACTATAATTAAATAATTATTTCAATTATTTAATTATTCATTATCCTCTTCTTCTATAATTAAATAAATTTTATTTATTTAATTATTTACTAATTTTTCATTTTCATCCACTTTTGAATTAAATTATTATTTAATTTAAAAGTCAACATGTCACATGTCTTTTATAATTAAATAATGATTTTATTATTTAATTATTTGTCTTCCCTCCCAAATTAAATAATTTTATAATTATTTAATTTTCTCCAACAACCTTTTTTTCTATGCCAACCTCATTATCCGTGCCAATCTTATCTTCTCTTGCCTCATTCATTTTCCACCCTTGATTGAATTATCTTATAATTCAATCTTGGCCATTAATCCTTATCATTGCCCTAATTTTTCCCTAACCCTATTTCATGCTACAAATTTCAATCTTGGCCATTGATTAAGACATCTTATTGACATCCAATCTCAACCATCAATCCAAATCAGACCTTTCCTATAAATCAACCCTCTCATAAGCCATTTGGGGGATTGATTCTTCAAGTATCCTTATGTTGCCAAAATCATTCTTGAATCATTCATCCATTTCTATCTATCATCATTCATCTATCATCTCCATCTCAATGTTATGCTACTGAATTGAGCAACCAACATATCAAACCAATCGAATAATTCATCCATCATTGCGTCTATTTGAGGTATTGAAGATTTGGATTAGGTAATGCATGTTATTGTTTTATCATTTTTATTTTATCCAAAATTTTCATATACATTTTGGTGAATTTGACTTGAACCCCCTAACTGACTTTTAGGTCAATATTTTGAAATTTTTTGAGGAATTTTGGAGTTGGATCCTTTTTTTTGTAGGTTTTGTTAGCTTTTTGTTGCAGGTTTTGCATCATTTTGGGACAAAACCCTAGTTTTCAAAGATTCAACCATATCTCTCAAACAAATATGGATATTTTCACAAAAAAAAATTCTATAGGTTAGGGACAATATCAAGAGCTTCGAGTCCAAAAATTAGATTTTTTGGAGATGTTTTTAATTTTTTATAATTTTTTTGTTATTTTCATGAAAAATCAATTTTGAGAACAAATTAGAAAAAAATTTAGATATTTTTATATTTATGGAAAACTCTCTGAATTTTAGTAGGCTTCTGTTCTTTATTTTTTTAATTTGGATGAAAAATCATTAGACAAAAAATAGATCTTTGAAAATTAGGGTTTTATAAAGATTTGCTTATATTTCACAAAAAGTTGTATATCTTTTCACAAAAAAATTTCTATAGATTTGGGATGATGTTAGGTGCCTTCAGTCCAAAAATCAGAAATTTTGAACCTATTTTAATTTTTTTAAAATTTTTTAATGATTTTTTATTAAAAAATTAATGTTTGGTGCAAAACATAAAATATCTTGGATTTCTTTACATTTTTGGAAATCTCTAGAAATTTCAGTAAGGGACTATTCTCTGTGTTTTTATTTTTGATGCAAAAAACATTTCCAAAAGTCATTTTTTTCTTGACTAGCTAACCCTCTAATATTAGTGATCACTTATCTTATTAGGGTTTTGGCTTTGTTGTTGGTTTTGTGAATGTATAGAAAAAATAAACACTTAAAAAGGAAAATTGGATCAAGTGGAAAAAAATTTGGAGCTAAAGAAAGTCTAGGTGCACACATTTCATCTTTCATCTCTTAATCTTGTTTGTGACACATTTGGATTTGGGGTTTTAAAATGAACATCTTGTTTGCAATCAAACTTTAAAATTGGGCTTAAAAAGAACCATTTTCTTACACATTTTGGTTTTGGGTTAAAAAGAACAAGTTCTTCCATTTTTTGCTTACACACATTTCATTTCTAAAGGGAAATTAACAACTGTGAGTGTGAATCAAGTGTGTGTGTCCTCCAAAACACCTCACTTGGTTCACTTTTGTCATACCCTTCTTAGGAGGCCTACTTGGAGCACACACCCCTCCAAGGGATGACCTCAATAAAGGTGTGAATCCAAAGACATGCCTCTTTGGGAGTTGAAATATTGTCACTCTTGGCTAAGCCCCAAAAAACTTTATACCTTTAGGAAGTGAAGGTGAAGGGTGGGTTACCCCTTTCTCCCGGCTGTGTGGCAAGATTTTACTTTCAAAGCATCCTTAGTCAAACTTGTGCATCCTAGCTTAAGAACTAATTGGCCATACCCACTTGACTAAATTAGGCTTTTTGTTGTGTATTCAAGTGTTTTCTTAATCATAACATTTAATCTGGAAAGAAAAATTTATCATTGTGTTTGGTGTGTGTGTTCATGCATTTACATGTGAGATCTTGTGTTTGATATTTCCCAAGTCAAACTTCTAATAAACACTTGCCACATCATCCTAATCATCCAATCTTATCATCTCAACATCATCATCAACCTAGTCCTAGTCATCACTTATCAAAATGGTCCTAATCATAAATAAGCCCAATCCTAATCATAAGACCAAAGTCATAATCCAAGGGGGCTATCCCTCTAGTCCAAATCATGAGACAAAACCTAATCCTAAGATCATAATTCAAGGAGGCCCTCTACCTAATACTAATCATGAGAACAATCCAAGACCTAAAATCAAACTTCGAAGGGCCCCTCCTCCTAATTCAAATGATGACAAGAAATATGTGACATACTTGGAGGGACAAGATGACATACAACGATGTAAAGATATGTGTAACTCCATGCCAACATTAGAAGACCTAGTATCCCAATTCCAATACCTCCTCCAATCAATTTATCAAGCACCACAACCCTTAGACCAACAAATTATACATGAGCTCCAAGGCCTCATCCAACAATTTCAACTTCAAACAAACCAATCACATCAAATGCAACAATTCATAGCACAAGCCCAATATCTCATGGCCACTTGTCAAATCCAACAAGCAAAACATCAAGTCCAATCACCACATCAACAAATTTTGCCTCAATCCTATGTGTTACCTATATCATCATATCAACCTCATCCATCCACATATCATGTTGCCCCCTCATCACCTTATCCCACCTCTTCTAATGTCAACCCTTATCCATACCAATCCACCTCTCAACAACCATTATCATATGCAACCCCTCCATCATTATCACAATAACAAATCATACCACAACAAGTCCAAACACCATTACAACCTCAACACATTCAACCACAATCCTATGTGTCACCTTCATCATCATGCCAACCTAACTCATCTACCTATCATGTAAATGCCACATCAACATATCCACCCATATCACAAGAACATAGGAGCCCAAGTCCACCTTCACAACAATATCAAAAGCCTTTAAGTCTTAATGCCACCTTTGACAAGGGGAACACCAATCTAGTTCATGCACCCTATAACTTTATCATACCACCATTCGATAGAATGCCTATCCCTAAGCCACAATGTCCTAGTCCTAATCCTAATCCTATAACACCATCCACTATATTATCCATCTACCCATATACTTGCAAACAATGTGATCCAATGGCTACTAGCATGGAATAGTCCATCCCCATGTCAAGGACCCATTAGTGAGCTTACCAAAGAACCTTTGAATGCCATGCCTATTCCTCCAACCTCATCATGTAGTCTCCCCCTTGAGCCTATTCAAGAGTCTTCCCCATTGAGACTAAGTCAACCTTCATCATGTCTCCATGTTGTTAACCATCTAGAACATGTTGAGCCCATTCAAGATTTACCCCCTTCTACTTCCATTTCCACTCAAAGCCAATAGTTATGTCAAGAGCATCATCCTAAGTAGGAGGAAACATTAACCTCTCTTTCTAATCAAGATCTAGTCCCATCTAATGATCCCAATCATAACATACTTGGTCCTATTTATGATCAAGCTCCCCTCTATGATCTTACCTATGATCAAGAAGGCCATGATGATCCTCTTAGCCAACTATATGCATTCCATGGTCAAGAACCTATCACTTCACCTATCCATGAGCAAGAAACCTCCATTTCTCCTATCCACCCATACCTAGCCCTATCCATGATCCATCAACATCCACTTTCCTTGATGAGACATATGCCTCCCAAGCACACATAGAATATCAAACAAATACCTTAGATCTAAGTGAACACAATGCTAATCAAGATCCTAATGATCCTCCATCACCCACTATCGACCCCATTGCAAGTCCACCATCATATCTTATTTGTCTTTCCACCCTCATTCATGAATGTTCCTCCTTATAACAACAACAACCATTATTTTCCCTTGCTTCATTTTCTCCATCCAATAAGGAACTCATGTCTAGTGTTCCACCTACACCTAGTCCCATTGTCTATTGCATACTCCAAAACATGAGCCACCAAGGTAAAGGTCTAGACCTTCATGAACAAGTTATTTTGGAGCCCATCCATGTAAAAGTACCTCCATGCTCTTATGGCCTTGGATATACACCCAAAGGACACCATTCTAAATATGTTGGTACTTCCTCCATGCCTCCTAAGTCCACTGTCCATCACAAATCCTATCATACACCTAAAACATATGTTTCCATCCCTCCTCCATCATCCTACAAATGTCAAAAGCACGTGACCATACACCTTCCACCATTTCTTCCAACTCCTAATATCCCTCCATCCACTTTACCACCATTACTCCCAACACCTAATATCCCTACCATCCAATCCTCTTATCCATTTATCCATAAATACCCTAACATTCCTAATCATGACCAAGCAATGGACACGGTGTCTAAACATGAAGCTTCCACTCATTCCACCATCCCCATGGGATTAAAAAGAAAAAAATCCAATGCCTCTCCCTATAAAGTAAAAAATCCTAAGGGTCCTCATGCCTTAGGGCACAAAAACAAAGAATCAAAGAAAAATAAATCTAAAAAGTTATATAAGCCCATACCTCCAAAAGTAAAAGCCAAAACCAAAATGGTTAGGGTCCCTAAGAAAAAGGAAAGCAAGTCAAATGAGGCATCTACATCAAAAACAACCATCACTTCCACTATTCCCACTCTCCTCCTCCCACAAGAAAATAAAAGTCATAAAAATACTAAGTCTATGTGGGTACCTAAATCACTTCATCCCCATCTCCTAAGCAAACATCTCCATTACTTCCCACACCCTATCCACATCAAAAGATTCAATGTTTATCACAGTGTGTGCAACCATTGGTCATGGTTCCCTTCCATTTCACAACAATTCCACATACCTCCATCCCCTCACCCTTCACTCATTATCTTACATATCTCCCCCACCACCTTCCTATGGTCCATGCTTTTGGCTAAGCCTCCCCATTCATATTTTTCATAATTCCTATCATAATCCATATCATAATCCACTATTTTCCTCCATAATCCACATCATAATCCATTATATACCTAATCCATCTCCCTCTCATGCATCCCCCTATCAAAATCTATGAGCATAATGAAATTTGACATGGTCCATACAATGACATCCATCTCTATTGGGACTATCACCTTTCATGGAACTAGACACTTGAGTCCCTCCTATCCATATTCCCCTTCTCCTATTCAAAAAATTCAAAAAAGTCAAAAAAAAAAGTAAAGAGAAATTCCTTCGTCCAATGGTGAAACCTTGGTAAATAGGCTCCTTGGATAAGTACCATGATGAAAACCTAGAAAATAGGCATCATGTGTAGGTTGATCTTCTATGTCACTTACACTTGGGGTAACAATGTCTCATATATCCAACCTATCATTTTCATGTCATATCATTCTATCTAACCATCCTACCATATTTAGCCATCATACCTACCTATCATATTTGAGTTCGCTTATCCACCCTTCTCCTTTTCGTCTTGATCAAGAAATAGGGGAAAAGTTTTGAAACATGCTTTGGATATCTTTTGATATACCTCATCCTTCCAACAAGCCTATCATTATCCTATTGTCATAAGCTTTGTCATGAAAAATCCTGAGTATTTTACCTAGAATGGGGAATGTTATTCCTATGCAACATAGTCTTTGGAGATCACATCCTTGGTATCTTATGATGCATGCATCTATTTCATCCATCCTTCTATCATGAGCCTTTTATCCCTTATCTTATCACCCACCCTTGCACCTAGACTTGGTTTTCCCTTGTCATTGGTATCTAGCACAGAGGCTACCCAAATTTTCATCCATTGACACCTCAAAACATTTCAAAAATAAAAAAAAAATTAAATATTTTCAAATATCCAAAAAATCCAAAAAATCAGAACATTTCAAAAATCCAAAAAAACCAAATATTCTCAAAAATCCAAAAAATCAAAACATTTCAAAATCCAAAAATCAAAACATTTCAAAATACAAAAAAATCAAAATATCCCCAAAAATACAAAAAAATGGAAAAAAGGTCCTAAAAAAAGACAAAAAAATCAAATATCCATAATAAATCCAAGCAATAAAATCAAACCAAATCACTTCTTCCAAACAATTCAATGCATCAATTCAACTCCTTCAAATCAATCTTCAAATTATCAACCAATCAATCCTCTAATCAAATCGCTCCAACCTAAAGTAATCCAATCACATCAATTCTTCTATTTAATTCATCACATCCTTTCATCCCATCAAATCATCAAATCAATCATCGTATCATTCCAAACCACTTCTTCAAATCAAATCAATCCAAGCAATAATCCAAATGCAATTCAATCCTTAATCCATACCAATCAAGTCAATCAATCTTGCCAAATTATCCTTTGGTCTTGATCCTAATCTTGTTGTAAACCCAATCAATCAAATTCAATCAATCAATCAATTATCATCATCCTTATGTTGATCTAGGGATATGTCATTCCCTGCAATGAAAACACTATCATCATCAATCAAAATCAATCAATCAATTACTCATCAGTTTACAGCTTGACAGGGGCAATACCTTGTTTGTTTTGTATCATTTGTGCATGCTTTCTTGCTTGCTCGCTTGCTTGTGCATGTTATCATTTTTATCTTGCATTTTCATCCAATCTGAAATACTCCCAGTTAATATTCATATCTTGTATCTAGACAAAGTTGTATTACATTGGGGCACAAGACACATCGTCACCTTGGTCCTTATACCTTGGTGCATCATGTCTAGTGTTACATCAAACGTCATGGTTGTTCACTTTCTAGTAGCATAATGTATCATTCATCTCCTTCATCCACTTCCAATCTTGCATCATTCATCTTGCCCCTCCTTATCATCTCATTTCAAGAGCATACCCGTTTTTGTCCAACTTTCCTATCCTCTCGAGGGGGCATCATCATCCCACTCTTATTTCGTCATCATCCTACCTTTCTATCATCATCCATTTTCCTCTATTCATACCTTAACTTCTTGGAAATGATGTTACTCAACACAAAGCTCATCATCTCGAACATCATCTCAAAGAGGGGAAAAATGTAGACACTAAAAATTGTCCTTCACCTATGAACCTACCTTTTCATATCAATTTCTCCTTCTACTTGTATAATTAAATAATTTTAATTATTTAATTATCTTTTAAGGTCATATTCCTCTATTAATTAAATAATTCTTAATTATTTAATTAATTCATTTTTTCTTTTATTCTTCCCTTGATTAATTAAATAAATTTTGTTTATTTGATTACGTCACTAATTAGCCCCTTCCTTTCTATAATTAAATAAATGCTTATTTAATTATTGTCATTTTTCTACTATAATTAAATAATTATTTCAATTATTTAATTATTAATTATCCTCTTCTATAATTAAATAAATTTTATTTATTTAATTATTTACTAATTTGTCATTTTCATCCACTTTTGAATTAAATTATTATTTAATTTAAAAGTCAACATGTCACATTATAATTAAATAATGCTTTTATTATTTAATTATTCACCTTCCCTCCCAAATTAAATAATTTTATAATTATTTAATTTTCTCCAACAACCTCTTTTTTCGTGCCAACCTCATTATCCGTGTCATTCTTATCTTCTCTTGTCTCATTCATTTTTCACCCTTGATTGAATTGTCTTATAATTCAGTCTTGGCCATTAATCCTTATCATTGCCCTAATCTTGCCCTAACCCTATTTCATACTACAACTTTCAATATTGGCCATTGATTAAGACATCTTATTGACATCCAATCTCAAACATCAATCCAAATCAGACCTTGCTTATAAATCAACCCTCTCATAAGCCATTTCGAGGGTTGATTCTTCAAGTTTCCTTTTTATGGCACCGAAGTTACCATACCTGGAGATCTTGATCCTTTCTAGTATTGCACCAATTTGAGAGGTATTTTGGAACACCAAGTGCCAATTAACCGTGAAGCTTCGACATCCTCTTCTTCCAAATACATAGATCCATCCACACTTGCCAAACCATCCACGTCCACTCCTTTAACCTCCACCATACCATCTCCTTCCACCATCCCAAAATCCGATCCTAACATCAAGATTTAAGACCAAGGTTGCAATGAGTACAAATTGAACATGGCCTATTGTATCACTAAAATACCCAAGTCTACAAAAGCTTATGATAGGCCTTGTTTCAGAATGTAGCCCAAAGAGATTTTCAAAGTTCCTTTGACAATGACTTTCACAAAATGGGGAGAACTGAACAAAGAAGACATTGAAGACATATCAGCTTTGATTTACAAAGACCCAAAAGATCCATCCGCATTACCACTACAAAAATATGGAAAAGGATATGACATAATGAAGGAAAAAATCTATGATGGAACTAGTGGCCTTGGTAAAAACAAGACTGGAAGAAGAGAACCTATAATGCCTTCTATGAGACCAAAGTATTTGGGGTTAGGGTTTGGGTTAATCGAAACTGATGATCAACATACCAATGTACTTTCAGGTGAGAGTGTGGATGTTTCTAAAAGTGTCAAGAAAATTGAAGATTCCTTTACCAAAACTAACTCACATGAGTGGGAATTTGGTTCTCAAAGGTCCTAAGTGATTATGCCCTTGATGAAATGTTTTTGGAACCTAGTGAGCTTTCTTTTGATGAAAGATTCCGACAAATTTTTAAAGTTGAACTTCCTAAAGATCCTCCTAAAGTCCCATTAAAAAGAGAAGAATGGGTAAGACTCTTTTGGCCTCATGATGATGATAAACCTGCACCATCATTTGACCCTATTGACCATCATTTCGACTCATTTGATTGGCCACTTGACACTATTGACTGTGATTCGAATCCATTTGTCCCCTATTTTTCCAATGAGTCTGATTTTCCTAAATCAAATGAAGATGACTACTGGATGGAATCCGAATGGGACTTTGAGGACAACAATTCAATCTTTACCCTTTCTGCATCAGTCTACATGATTTCCGCATCCTCCCCACCATTCACCAATACTAATGATGGTATCTCCCTTGTCTACTTGCAACTCATTGATTGGGATCAACAAGGCCTGCCCACTATGGACATTTTTTAGAATGATGAAGCTATTGCAAAATTCATGGGACTTTGTGAAGGAATACCGAGTGGGAACCATAAAGTTGGGTTCACTATGGATCTTGATTCTACAAAATACTTTGGGGAGACTCTGAAATCCTCTAGTCGCAAAAATAATAATAAAAAAAGACACATCTTTAGGTGAAAATCGCAAGGCGCCTTCTAACAATACAAAAGTAAAAATAAAGGATGTATCTAAGGGTGAAAACTTTTCTAAGGCACCCAAGGATGGAGGATTGTACTTTCTTCCTGTTACATAGGAAAAATCAGCAATGATCATTGAGGACACCATAGAAGTTAATATAGCCACAACAGAGGATCCCAAAATGGTTCTCTTTGCAGCATCTTTGACAGAGGAAGAAAAGCTTGAATTTCAAAAATTCTTCTTAGAATGTAAGATTAATTTCGCATGGTCCTATTCCAATATGCTAGGATTGGATCCAACATTAGTTTTGCACCATCTTCCCTTGCTTCTAGATGCTAAACCAGTCAATAAAAAGTTATGTAAGATGCACCCGCAAATCGCCTTGTTAGTCAAAGTTGAGCTCAAGAAGTTGTTAGATGCAGGGTTCATAAGATCAATAGACTAGCCAAATGGATTTCAAATCGCGTACCTATCATTAAGCCAAATGGTCAAATTCACATCTATACAAACTTTCACAATCTGATCAAGGCATGCCCAAAAGATGCTTTCCACTTCCAAACATAGACATCATAGTTGATCTTACCGCATGATACGAGATGATATCTCTCATGGATGGTTTCTTGGGCTACAACTAGATTCATATTGCCCTAGAAGATCAACATAAAATAGTATTCACTTGTCCTTGGGGTACATATTGTTGGAATGTTATGTCTTTTGGCCTAAAGAATGCAGGTGCCACATATCAACGAGCCATGACAACAATATTTCATGACCTCATGCACACGTTATTAGAAGACTATGAGGATGACCTCTTGGAAAAGTCTTTGAAACGTGGTGATCACCTCAAAGTGCTAGATAAAATCTTCAAAAGACTAGAAAAGTACAAAGTTCGTTTGAACCCAAAAAAGTGTGTTTGGTGTGACTTCAAGAAAATTTTTGGGGTGTATAGTTTCTCACCAAGTCATTGAAGTGGACCCCGCTAAAGTGAAAGAAATATTGGACATGCCTCTGCCAAAAGGAATTCGTGAGCTA
Source organism: Sequoia sempervirens (assembly GCA_007258455.2). Lineage (NCBI taxonomy): Eukaryota > Viridiplantae > Streptophyta > Pinopsida > Cupressales > Cupressaceae > Sequoia > Sequoia sempervirens. The sequence goes on along the minus strand of VDFB02000003.1, from coordinate 114,880,685 downwards.
AGGACATTACAGGGTAGACTACAATCCATCTGACACTTCATCACACAACTAGCAGACAAATGTCAACTGTTTAAATACCTCTTGCACAAAGGCATCCCCTTTGTGTGGAATGACAAATTTCAAGCGGCCTTCCAATAGATCAAAGACTATATATTGACACCACCTGTCCTAATGCCACCCATTGAAGGAAAACCTTTGATCCTGTATATTTCTGCAACTACTTCAGCACTAGGGGCATTGCTTGCACAAAATGATAATGATGAAAAAGAAAGAGCTATATACTACATCAGTCACACATTGGCCGGATATGAACTCAACTACATGCCTATTGAACACACTTGTCTCATAGTTGTCTTCGCCACCCAGAAGTTAAGACATTACATGTTGAACCACAAGACACAACTAGTAGCAAAGATTGATCAATTGAAGTATCTCCTCTGTCAAGCAGCGTTAACAGGTCAGTTGGAAAAATGGGTTATGATACTGAGTGAGTATGACATACAATATGTGGAACACAAGGCTATAAAAGGGTAGGTAATAGTGGATCAACTCATTGATGCACCCGTACAAGGCGATTACCCTTTGGTAGCAGAATTCCCTGATAAGTCCATCTTTCATACGGAGCCTAAATTACCTTGGAATCTCTATTTTGATGGATCTCATACTAGTCATGGCTCAGGTGCAGGTATATTATTCATCACACCACAAGGGGATACTATTCCTAAGTCATTCTAAATCACTTTCCCATGTACAAACAACGTTGCAAAAGATGAGGCACTTGTCACAGGACTCTGAATGGCTATCAAATGGAAAATCAAAACACTTGTCTTTGGAGATTCTCAGTTGGTCATCAACCAGGTTAATGATGAATATGACACCAAGGATGAAAATTTAATGCCCTACAAATGCATGGTTGATAGTTCTCAATCATATTTCCACATGCTCGCTTTTGAACAAATTCCCAAGGTACAAGATAAGGCAGCAAACGCAATGGCTACAATTGGATCTTTGTTAGACATTCCCAACAATGTGCCACAATTTGAGTTCTTAGTGGAATAGCTTTTGGTTCATGCGTATGATATTCCTGAATTAGAAATGGTTTGTGAGCTTGTTGGTCCCAACTCCCCTTGGTATCAAGACATATACGAATACCTTCAGTCCCAGATTCTCCCCCCAAACCTTTCCAATAACCAACGTAAATCCTTCATCCACAAAGCCGCCTGTTACACCATCATCAGTGACACCTTATATTGACACAACTTTGACAATACCCTTCTTCAATGTCTCAACACTGATGAAGCATGAACAACCTTACATGAGGTACATGAGGGTATATGCGGATCTCATTCAAGTGGTCCATCCTTACCTAAGAAAGTCATGAGACTTGGGTATTACTGGCCGATAATGGAAAAAGATGCACTTCAATTTGTCAAAACATGTCGTCAATGTCAAGTACATAGTGATTTAATTCATGTGCCAACACAAGAACTTCGGCCAATTACTTCTCCTTGGCCCTTCGCACAATGGGGACTCGACTTTGTGGGTAAAATCCATCCCACCTCATCCAATGGCCATAAATTCATTATCACCGCCACTGAATATTTCACCAAGTGGATCGAAGCCATTCCTCTCACATACATAATTGGTAAGAAGATTTCCAAGTTCATCCTCAATTACATCATCTACCTGTATGGTGTCGCACAGTCCATCATCACAGACAACAATCATCCTTTCAAAAATCAAGATGCCCTTGATCTTTGTGAACGCTTCCACATTCAACACCATTTCTCCACACCCTATTACCTACAAGGGAATGGCCAAGCTGAGGTGTCTAATAAAACAATTATCAAAATTATTAAGAAGACTATCAATGATGCTAGCTATGACTGGCATTTACAACTTAACCCTACTCTGTGGGCTTATCACACCAGCATCCACATGCCTACAGGAGCCACCCCCTTCAATTTGGTCTTTGGAGCCAAAGCCACCTTTCCCATTGAGGTCAAAATCCCCTCTCTCAGAGTCTCCATGAAGGGTTTGATTGATGACGAAGAGTACCAACAGTCACGACTGCATGAGTTGGAAATATTAGAAGAACGAAGATAAAATGCCTTGAATCACTTATAGGCATATCAAAATCACCTTTGTCGCAGTTATAACAAGAGTTATGGTCCAAAAGTTTGACATTGGCGACTTGGTCTTGATGCAAATTCCTAAGAATCAATATGACCGTGAGAAACCCGACAAGTTCAAGCCTAATTGGTTGGGCCCTTAAATCATCACTGCTGCATTTGGTTCTGGCACCTACGAGTTGGCCACTCCAAATGGGGAATAATTGACAGAACCTATCAATAGTTTACATCTCCGTAAATTCTACACATAGTGTCAGAGAGCTTGGCTGAAAACAATAAACATACAAATACAAAAAAAAATGAAAAATATAAAAAAATCGTCACCTTGATGAAAACCTAGCAAATAGACGTCTTGGTGACACCAAAAAAAAAATCAAAAATAGTAAAGAGAAATAATTCGTCCAATAGTGAAAACCACTTCGGTGGTGCTTTGGATAAGTACCATGGTGAAAACCTAAAAAATAGGCGCAATGTGTAGTTAGTCTTTGCTTCACCATCTACTTTCACTCCATCTACCTTTGTCTATAATAAATACCCAGTTTTTTGACATTCTTATGACATTCGTCATAACATCCTGCCATTTCTTTCCATGGTTGACAATGGTTGACATTAGGTCTGGTATACCTTCCATCTTTCAACCCAAGCACATCCTTTTCCATTTCCTTCAATTTGGCTAGTCCTCAAACTGACTAGGGGCAATCATTTATTACCTGACTATAGTGGGTATCACACATGGTGCCATCAATAGAAAAAGTCCTGAAAAAAGACATAAAAATCATAAAAAGTCCTAAAAAAAGAAAAAGAAAAAAAACCATAAAAAATCAAAAAATTTCCTGAAAAACTCCCAAAAAAATCATAAAATTCTAAAATCCAAAAAAATCAAAACATGTCAAAAACACAAAAACACTCAAAAATCCCAAAAACAGAGTCAAAATCCATCATGTCAACTGTGTCAGTCTTTGTCATCATTGAACTACGTTGTCTCTGCACATTCGCTACATATGCAAGACTCATCTTTGAGCCCTCGAGACATTAGGTCAGTCTTTTTTAGGTTTGTCCAACTAAAATCATGACTCAATCTTTGATCAATCAAGGAAAATTCATTGGTCGTGTCAAACTACGAGGTCTCTAATTGTATGATGTAGGCAAGGCCATCAATTGATGAGCCCCCAAGGCCACACTAGGTCAGTCCATTAGGGTTCACTGCACTATCACACACATTAGATATCTTCAAATAAAAAAAAAAAATTCCCTCCTAAAATAGACAACTCTTAAACAAACTTTGACAATCAGTCAAATCAACATTTCAATTACATTGGCATGTTAACATTGTCATGTGGTCAATTTTGTCATCTAGTCAACTTTGGTCAAATTTTCATAACAAGTCAACCTGTCAACTCTTGGTTATTCTTCGGATGTGTCCTTCTGAAGAACAACTCTTGTCATTTATTTATGCTTTAGGATATGTCTTTCCTGAGCATCGACACTGTCATCTAGCATTTTGAGGAATTCTTGTGACATTTGAGGATCAATCCTCTCAACATCAACATCATTCAGGATGTGTCCTTCCTAAATTTGGAATTACCTGGCATCCATCATACATAAACCTAGACTTTGTCAAACTTGGCATCTCGACATCAAAACACTTGACATTTGAAAACACTTGGCAAACACTTTGGCAAACATTGTCCTTTAATCCTGTCATATTTGTCCTTTGCTTTTTCATCATGCTACTAGTTCCTCGAGGATGTCCTAACAATTGGGATTTAGAGGAGTAGCGACATATCATGATGATTGTCTTGTCTTCTCTTTTCAGACTGTCATGTTTCTAGTTCCTCGAGGATGTCCTAACATCAAGATTTAGAGGAGCAACGATGTTTCATGGCTTTTCTTTCTTGTATGTGGTTGGTTGTGACAAAAAAACTGGGGCAACGAAGCTCCTCATATGAGTCATGATCATCCTTGTTTGCAACTGCTTGTTCTATGTGATGGTACGACCTTGCACACCATTGATCTATGTCATATCATGGTGTTTGTTGGCCATTACAATAATCCACTCAATGATGATTAGAGAAACACTTATTGTTTCTTTAGCAATACATTGAAGGATTTTTTCTTCGCACTAACATTCGTCTCCTTCCGTATGGTATTTCTCTTCTTTTGCCTCTTGATGATATCCTATGACATAAAAAAATATAATTGCATACATAATCATATATATACATTACATTAGTTCATTAAACATTTACATATATCCATTCACATAGTTGCATTTAATTCATTAGCATACATACATTATTTGCGTCAATTCATTCGCATTCACATAACATATAAGCACATTAAACATTTTCATAGATCATCCATATCACTAATGCATACACATCATAACATAAAGCATCACATGTCGCATTATCCATACACATAATTATACATCAATGCATCCATAATCATAAACATGGCATCACATATACAACATTATGCATACATATTGAACATCATCATCATCATCATATAACCATCATACATAAAGTAGTATAATCATGGCATCTCATCATAAATAACCGTCATAAATGCATACATCACATAACATATAAAGGCACCATCATAGGGATCATCACATAAATCAAATCACATCAACATAATAAAATCATAATGCATCACAACATAACACATAGCATATAGTTTGCACCAAAAATGCATCATTTTTAATAATCTCAAAATCATGTCATAGGATAGAGTCTCGAGGTATCCCAAAAATAGAGCTCGTAGGCTCGATGGTCAATATATCAAATGTCTCAACATAACAACAAGATAACATGCCCTAAACTGTACTCTCCTCATCACCTCGAGGTGAGGAACGGGGTGACTAATGCTCTGTGATAGGAACTGTTGGTATCTGTGAGGACCCGACATGCTAGGTTTGCAATGTTGATGGATCAGTGATAGGTAGCTAACTATGATGTGGCCTATGTCTTGATGATACTGACCCATGACTATGACTGGACCTGTTCCCTAATGAATGCATGTGACTGTGGTGGGATCTGTGTCCTGAAGACCACCCAGATGAAGTAGATCCACCCACACTGCTCTGGTTGCGGCTGCTATGGCTCCTGTTGTTGCCACTACCTATCCTAGTCTGAGTCTGAGTCACACTAGGATCCCACTGATCTACTAGAATTGCTTGCTCATATAGCATCCTATATCGTCCCCGACTCTCACTCACCCTCGCCAACTCTCTGGCAATCTCCCCCACTAGTCCATTGCATAACTATACAAACTCTGAACACTAGCTCTGCAACTCCTACTTTCTGATCACAGTGTGATTCCTCTCCACTCGCATCACCTCTAACTCCACCTCTAGGGTCCTAATCTGAGCAAGGGCCTCATCTAACCTGCTCTGCATATCCGCCAACCTCTGGTCAACTGTCGCATCTTGAGGCAGTGGTGGCCTCCTGGCTAAATTATCCTCCCCATCCACTATCTGATCTTGAAGCTACCTCTTGGAATCATCCATATCATCCTCCCCACTAATATCAACCTCCTCATCCCCCCTATCTCCTCCTCTCCTATCGGTACATTCTCCTTCCTCGGCACCTCCTCCTCCACCTCCATCGAATGAGGTCCCTCTGGCTACTATGGTTGCTCTGCCTCTACCCTAACCTTCTCCTAACGGCCCTCCTCCTGAAAACCCTCCTCCTCCTGATGACCCTCCTCCTATCGGCCATCCTCTCTCTCCTCCTCCTCTCCCTCCTCTCAATCGGTGATAGTGATCCTCTCCTCCTCCTCCTTTGTCTCCATCATTGTCCTCTCCCGTCGTCTCCTCCTCTCCTCCTACCACCATCACCACCATCTCCTCCATCCCCTCCTCCTTCATCACCCCTACCTCCATCTCTCCCTCTCCCCCTACCACCATCCCTACCTCCTCACCCTTCTCAACGCACTTGTGGTATCATTACTCGACAATCAGCTGGTGCCAATTGATCGAGATCTATCAGCAGAAGTGGCCTATGTGTCTACCACCATGCATCATAATCAGGAGTCATCTCGACATCTGCTGGACCCCCACTCCATGCCCCCACTGTTGTGCAACCACTAACTCATTTGACTGCAAAATCTGACAAAAATGTCCAACGAAATATGTATAATTTGATGTATCATCGGGTGCTTGTAAAATTTGATGTGTAATTTTCAATTTTTTGAAAGTTTATCCCCGACGTTCGTCAAAATTTCAACGAACCTGGGTTTCATCAAAATTTTGACAAACATGAAAAATAGAAAAAAATCAAATTGTGGCCGACATAAAGAAAAGTGAGTTCGTTGATTTATTGCGACAGTGTTTTGCTCTACTTGAGACAGTTTGTGGAGAACTAAGGACAATTTTATTGGGAAAAATCAGAAAAAATTCAAGAAGATATCATCAGGTTGAGGGTAGTCATTTTCTTTTTGCAGAATTCAGTTGTGAAGTCAGATTTGTAGTTCCAGGTTTGAAAATCACATTTTAAAGCAACATCTCATCAGATTTCATTTTTAGAGGTTTAGGGTTTTGAGAATTTCATGTCTAGATTTTGTTGTGTGGAATCACCATACGATCACAACCAAGGAACAAATTCTTGTGAATGTAATTATGTGATCAATAACTCTATTGGTGCTATGGCACAGTTGTGCTATAACAAATACATGATGCATTCATGTGTGACCCAAGTTTAATGTGGCTATGTTGTGATAGAAATGGAGGCACTCATATAATGTAGTTAATTTAGGTTGTATAATGTAGGTGTCAATCATCATTGGGTGCATTCAAGTTGTCTCAAGTTTAATAGGTTAGGATGTAATTATAGCATGATCGAAGAGTGATTACCTCTTGCTGCAATAAAGAGCCTATAACTCTGGTTGATATGCAGAGTGGTTGTGTTATATCAATTATGTAGTGCATTCAAGCACAACCCATGTTTAATGGGCTATTTTAGAGAGTGATCAAGATTTTCTAAACCTTATGAATGTTACTTAAAAGTGTATAGCTTAAACTACAAACCAAGTTTGTTACATACTTGAATGCAATCTTGTTATCAGAAACTATAATAATGTGATCTGCTAATAATCATTATGGAAAGTATTAAAGCAAGACCCATGCTATATAGGATACATTTCCCTGATCAGGTTTACATACCTTAATGATCAAACACAAGCTTCCCACACACTCTAGGATACAATCCAAGATCATACCACAACTTTGTCAAGACAACTAATTTTCTAACCTAAGATTTAAGGTTGTTTTTTAATACCAATAGAAGCATTGGTAAGAGCATGATTAGGGTACAAACCCTAGGCCTCCATAGAAACATAAACAATAACTCTAGTAGATTAGTGAGGTTGCAATACCAGAAAGATTGAGACATTGTAGCTAATAACAAAATCTTGCAATCTAAAGATTGTAGCCAATAACAAGAACACTATGTAGCTTAGTGACATTTGTAAATACAATCTATGATAAGAAGAATGATAGTCATTTGAGATGTGACAGTCAAAAAGAGGCTGAGCAGTGACAAGATAATAAAGCTCAAACCTTGCATAGTAAAGTGGAGATTTTAACAGTGAGTTTCCTTACCCCCTTGCTGACCTTAAGGGTTTTCCAAATGCTTTTGGTAGTGTTAGACAAGGAAAATGTAATCAAGGAATGACTGTCCAAATGAAGTAACAATGGTAATCATAGATTCAATGTTTCTTCTTAGCCATTAATGTATAATGGAGGTAGTGGATTGCATGTTTGAGCAGTGTTTTGAGACTCATCAAAGATGGGAGAATAGTGAATAATACCTTGTGGACTGTGAAGTGGTGTCAATAAGGTTAAAGGATCTTAAGATCTACAATACCATGAAACAATGAGTCCCCTGTAGTAAGTAGGCAGTCTATAGGGCTGTTGATGGTGTTTTTTGCACAGCAACAACTCAGACAGAATACAATATTCTATCTCTCTTGAAAGGTTATTTTAAACAATAAATTACTGAAAATCACCCCAAGGTCTCTCGAGTGTCAGGTCATGACAATGCATAAACAGCTCAGATAATATATGAAATGCTGGTAATCACAATCAGACCTTACTACAAGCAGACTGTACCTTTCCAATTTATCAGATTTTGCTATATGATGATTTGAAATCCTAAATTTAACCAGATAATAAAGAAATAGCAAAAGATAAGGGTGCAAAGATATGATAAGATCTAAACTATTCTAAGAATGAACAATGCAAATGACAGATATTTGGAATGGACCAATCTCAAATAACCAATTCTTGATCAACCCACAATGCAATATCACAAGAATGGTGCAATCTTCTAAGGTATATAGATTTTCAAATCATAGATATTCATCCACAATCGAACTAAGCACAAAATAGATATATGGTCCAGGTTGACTTCACCAGCCAACTACAATCAGATAGTTACTAGGAGTATAGACCAGAGATTGCTACAAACATTCCAAATATGAAATCATGTACATTACTCACCAGAATAATTCAACTCTAAAACACTAAATCCTAAATCTTTAAGCAATTTGAAAGATGAAACAACAGGAACCATGCAAGATAAACCAACACAAGAGATTTCACCAGGAAAACCACAATGTCTTCAATTGTATTAGATCATCAAAATGTTGCAACAATTCCACTGTTCTGTTACAATATTTGCTTCAAGAAATAAATTCTGCAAAAAAGCTCTAACTTAACTATATCAAACTCTGACTCTTACCCTTCTATTCTCTTCTCTCTTTTACAATGAGGCAAGAATGCCCTTTATAGCAAATTTTCAAGACAATGTCAGCCCAGCCAAACATTTACAAAAATAAATCAACCAAAACAAGTCGGCCTCAGGAATTCCAAAATAAGGCACACATTAAATGCCGATACATCATCAAGGTCGGCCTAGAAACATTCCCCAATGTAGCCCGGATCAATACATGCCCTATAATAATAGCGAAGCACAAATCTCAAAATTGGCATTAATTACCACCTCCCTTGTTCTTGTTCTGATCTCGAACCTTCAAAAACAATTTATCCAACTCAATAACAGGTGGCAAAGGTAAAATCCTAAGCCGACATTCAATGGAGCCAATCTCCTCCTTTGAATGTTTAACAACTTTATTCCAGTCGTCCTTGTGATTCTGATACTTATCCATTACCGCCAAGTAGGTTGCAGCATCATCCAACTGGTGTCCTATTATGACCTTCTCAGAATCTGGGGCATAAACATCATGCCACAATTCCCTTAGTTGTTCCAGACTCAGATACTTAGGAGCAATTTTCCTCCTGCCAGTCATGATCTCAAAAAATGCAATACACCCCTCATAGACACCAGTTAAATCACCATCTATTAATTTATTTCGTTTCTGAATCTTCCTCATTGCCTTCTGTCGAATCTGCAAAGCCTCAAACCATTCCCAAGGCTCATTAAGTCTAGAGGAAGGAAGAATCCCATCCACATCCAACTGATCTTTGCCATATTCTGTGATCACTCTGGATTTCTGCAACAGAAGGTCAATACCCTCCTTGTCCTGGGATAACACATGCTCCAACAAATCCTTGGCTCTGACTGCATCCTTCCCAACTGAAAGGACTTCCTTAATGGCATCATCTCCTTTCACTTGCACATCCTTCAACCAATCCGTTGCAGTTTGGTCAGAGGCTTTCATCCTCTCAATTTCAGAAATGGTTTCCTTGGGCAAGAAACTAGGAGTAGCAGAGGAAGATGGGTGAAGAGATTGCAGAGGTTTCATGACATCCTCCAAGCACTTCCTAAGCCTCTCATTTTCCTTTCTAAGCTCATGCTTGGTCTGAGTTTCTTTCCTTAGCCTCCCAATTATTACTGCACTGGACCCTTCATACTCCTCAATATCTTGCTCCACAGAAGCCGGTCCAAGGTTGAAAGTCTGCACATTTTAGTCCTTACCAGTGACCTCTTCTTTAGTTTTATCCGCAGCAGGGGTGGCAATGTGGATAACTCTGTTATTTACCTCATCCCTTTCTATCCTTGAGACTACCTTGGCCGCCTTCTTCTTCTTACCTTTGCCGATCTTAGACAGCATCTCAATCCAATCCAGAGGGGTGTCCTCAACAACAACTTGTTTCTTCTTGGTTATCTCCTTTTCAAGCCAATCCGGGACAACAGGATCCACTCGAATTTCATCTGTTTTTGCCCCTTCATACTGTTCTGTTGTTTTATCCTTTTCCTTTTCAGGGAGCTGCTCACCTTGATCACCTACTTCAATCTCCTCTTCCTGCACCGGCGATGGGGTTTTAATAGGAATATTCTCCTTTTCAGGTGATCCATCACCTTTACTACTATCCGGAGAGTCCTCATATTGGACTAATGGAGAAGGATGTTTTTATTTTTCTTCAAGTTCAAGCTCAGTTTCCGCACCGAAGAGTTCTCCTTCCTTGAAAGGTTCTGCCTCTCCACTAGTTTCTTGTTGCTCAAGATTCTCTTGCTCAGGTACACTCGGTGAAGGAGAAGTAGCCCTAGGTTGCTCCACAAGTGGTGACTTTGGAAGAGGACTCATCTTTTGCATCGGCTCCTTAGGGGATGGAGTCCTTGATCTCCTTGAATAAACCTTTGTCTTTTCCCCTGAACTCTCCACATCAACAATCGAAGTCTCATCTTTAGAGGTATCCTGACCCTTCTTCTTTGAAACCCTAGTTGTCCTTGTCTTCTTTGGCGGTGGAGGAGCATCTTCTTCTTCTGCTTTTTCAACTTCCTCCTCTTCAGAGGACTTGCCTATTTTCAAGGCTCGACTTCTTTTCTTTCCCTTTGGCTTTCTTTTTAGTTCTGGCTCACTTTCTTTAGGTCCTCTGATTTTTATTTTGAAGGGTGAGCTCCTTTTAGTTTTCCCTTCGGGGTCATCTTCCCCGGATTCTTCAGAAGTGGACATAGGATTGAGGTCTCCCATCAAATTAAAGGTACAGGGTACCTTTTCACTTTCTAACTCCCAAACCTTATGCTTCAACCATGAAGTAGTAAACTTCATAACAGGGGCCATTAGGTCCTCTAACTCAGTGACCTCATCATCATTCCAATTTATCTCTCCGATTGATCTGTCCTTAACAGACTCATAGGCCTGATCTTGTACCAAGTTTCCATCATCCTCTAGCTGGTCAGGGATTAACTTGACATTGTATTGCCTAATCACATCAACAGGAAGCCTAGAGTACCTTTTCTTCCTTGCCTCAAAATCATCTTTGATATTTGCCCAATAGTCTTCTAGGTCATCCTTGTGGCGGTATTCTTTGGTGGCCTTCTTCTGTGCTTCCCCGGTGATATCAAAATTCGTCCTTTTGGAGTGGAAGGAAAAACCATGAGCCGCCAATTCATCGCCTGCTGCGTGTGCTGATTGAATGGAAGGGCACACCTCTGCTATGCCAATTCCAAGAGGGAAATCTCCACCAAAACTTGTTTTATGCTTCTCCCTTTTGACAATTGCATCAAATTCACATATCTGTCTAACAACTTCCAATAACACAATATGATCAGTAGGGTACCTAGGTAACCTGTATGGAGCAGCCGGGCATCCGTTAATTCTGATGTAAGAGAAGGTGGGAAACTGAATGAACCATGCTTCATATTTCTTTATCAATTCCTTCGCTCCATCTGACAGTCTCACATGCTCTGCATTTTGAAGCATCCTAATGATTTGCATTGTGAATGCATCATTGGCTCTTTTGTAATCCCTATGTCCTAGGTGCAATTCTGGATATATCTCATAGACTATATCTTGCCCAAATGTCCCTTGTGGATGCAAACCCCTATATGGGTAGAATCTAGCCAACACATACATCACATAAGAAGACATGGTGAACTTCTTGGTTTCAAGGACATCCCTAAGCTGTTTATCAATCATAGCACTAATAAGTCCTGCCCAATGGTAATTAGTTCCCTGTTCAATCTTGTTAATCACATGGACCATCCAGTTTTCTAACACACTAGCACTCTTCAATCCTGCCACTCTGTTAAAAAATGTGATCACATCATAAATATCTGATCTGAATTTAATCGTATGCAATTGCTTGGGTGGTTTGGAGTAGTGTGACTTTGGCTTTTCCAACCAAGAATTAATCATCTACTGAGCTTTGGTTGGCTCATTCTCATAATATGTTTTGGCCAAGTCCATGTTCAGGGCACACACAGAAGGCAAATCCGGCATGTCAAAGGCTTGAGCAATAGAAACAGGATTAAAATTTTCCAAGACTCTTCCCTCGGTACTCACAACCCTTTGTGTGTCGAAGTCATACTGCCGGGCACATTCAAGTATTAACTCATAGCATTGGATTGCAGGAGGGAACCCTGCCACATGAACTAATCCGGACTTCATCATTCCCTATCTCAGGACCGACAGATCCTTCTGAGTTGTTCTCTCTTTGAATTCCTCATATTGCCATGCTCCAACATTGGTGTTCGAAACCTCAGACCACACCGAAGATACCTTGCTTTCTGGCAGCTGACTCTTGGTATCCAACCTTAATCTTTCTACCTCTGAAATGGAGGACCCCTCCGTGTCACCTTTAGATTTTCCTACTGCAGCCTTGCTTGATTCAGCCTGCATTCAGAAAGGATCGTCATGAGTATCTAATTATCCTACATATTCCAATCCAAAAGGTTAGCATAAAATCATATAAAGCAATAAAGATCCATCACTAATCATCAATCTTAGAAAATCCGAAGAATGAAGCAATCTGGGAAAATTGGGGTAAACCGGGAAAATCCAGTCGGGGCAAAATTTTAGAGAAATCTGACCCAGACGGATTCTTGCTGCCAAGATACCATTTATCAAATAGAGCGTTAGTACAGACAACATTTTTGCAATTATTATGAAATCCATCCATTAGCAACAAGAAATCATCACTTAGCACTTTACCTCATTAATCCTAGCCTCGAAAATCGAAAAGAACGAAACCGGGCAAAAAAACCAGAAAAGTCCGGACAGGACGGATTTCCGCGGACAGTTCAAATAATTTGGAACTCGCTATACTCCGCGGACTTGACAGATATCGGGAAAATCTGGTCGCGCAAGAATTCTACGGACACCTCGGAAATCCGATGAATACCAACATGCGAACCATCGACTGAATGATCATGTAAAACCTTGCTAATTGGGATTCAAATGGCCTCAAAATCGACGCCAAGAAGCAAAACCTCAAATGCACACAGATTCGAATTCCAAAAGCCTTCAAATGACTAATCCTCAGAGCGAGATAATGATGCCCTAGTTTTGATGACTGAACCTTCACCATGAAAACCAGGATAAGCTTGGGGTTTGGAATACTATCCCAGAAAATCAATCTAAAGCACTCCGAGGCTTCCCAAGGGAGGGGCTATTTTAACCTAGATGCAAGATATGCAAATCGCAACAATTTCATCGAGCCTAACAAGATCTGGGCAAAACATCGAAAACCCTAACCTCACCGGATATAACAAATTACGCACTTAGGAAAAAAATCCGACCCATAACACCATCCCTATTCACACACCCGCCACCGAATGAATAGCACAAGCACAGGCGATAAAGTTTTGGTGAAGAATTAAGTCTAACCCTAGCTCGATAAATATAAAATCCTGACCAAGCAGAGCCCGACCAGGAACGGCTACCAATCGACTTAGAAAGATTCAATCATGATGCAAACAAAGGGAAGGGTCAGAGATGACTTACCATGGATGAATCAAATAAAACTTTGAATTCGAGGAAGCGACTGCAACACGAGTGTGCCCTAGCAGCGAAAACCTTGATTAGCGCCCGACCAAATCTCACGCAAGCAGCTCAAAATCAATGATCAAAGCCCAAATGAAGAATGAACTAGTCGCCAAAGTAGAAAACAAGTAAATAACAGACTCAAATGATGGTTAAAAGACCTTAAATCCCTTCATACTTGTGTCTGAGCAAAGGTACCTCGAGCATTAATGAGCGACAAGACATATCTGAAAAATCTAGAAACCCGAGCCCAGGACGGAATTTCAGAAAAACCAAGACACATGGAAAATCCGGATGGACACGAATTCTGTGGATTTGGCAGAAAGCGGGATTTTGACTAAGTTCAGGATTTTGACGCAGTTTGGGAAAATCCGCCAGAACCGAAAAATCCCAGAGTGAAGCAGAAACCCAGAATTCAGAAAATTCAGCAGTAGTCGGACAATGAACCAAGGTCCGGGAAAATCTGCCGGAGCTGGAAACTCCCGGAGTCAGGTTAAAACCTAGATTTTCACCAAAAGACAATTTTAAACAATTTAAGCCTCAAGGAAAGACCAAAGCCACCAAGACCAACACCTGAAGACCCCGAAAAATAAATCCAATAAGACCAAAGGTTAAAAGACATCCAAAAAAGAGGGTCCCCACTCCAAGTGGGGCATGTGTGCAAAATTGCACAACAAATGGTGACTCTGCTGGGGAAATGCTCCTGAGCATTTTGATGACAAACTGGAATCAAGAACTCAGAACTTATAATTTCAACTCACATATCCTGCCACCACCTCCATGTTAAAACAAAGAAGCCCTTAGTCATTCAAATTTTCCTATACCAAGGTCAAAGTGTGTGTATATGCATTCATTACCCTCCCTTAGTTGCAGCGGGAACCAAACTTGGTATGAATAGGCTACGTAAAGATTCATACTCTAAAAGTAACCTAGATAGAGCCTCGCTGTCAGTCAGGCATCCATAGCCCTGACGAGGTTATCGCTATGATCCTCCTGAACATAGCTCTGCTGCCAGCCAGGCGTCCATAGCCCCGGTAGAGATATTCAGATCCCCCTGATGAGTTGAATTTAAACCTTTTAATTTCAATATGTATATCCCCTTTTTTTTTATACTGCTTATCTTTTCACTACTTCTATTTCAACCTGTGAACAATGAAGTTCACACTCAGGGATGAGAACCACAGTGGCACTAGAGCAGAAAAGGATTTTCACCTGTTCAAACCTTATAAGGACCTTTTGCAACTTCAGGTATCTTTAATAATTGAAAATATGAGACCCTAATATATTCCTGTTCAAACTAACTAGAAACTATTTGCCTCAGCATAAGGATAAGTGACATCGGGTAGAGAATTCATACCATAATGTCCTGGAAGGATGATTAGAGTTTGTAAGAGAAATACCAAGAACATCAGACCCACTTTGTCACCACTGTCATACAAATGCACCCAGGGATCCCCACAAGAGCAAGAGCAACACAAACCAAAACAAACAAACCACAACAAACCTACTCTAACCAAAGCAGAACAAGCAGAGCAAAAGGAAAACCTACTCTAACCAAGCAAAACAAAGAGCAGCCTAGACTAACTATATACAAAGCAAGGAGCTGAAAACAACTCAGGATTGGAAATAATGTTTCTAATACTACCCATTGACAGGCAGTGGAATATCGTCTCCCGTGAGAGTCCTTAAACGGAAGGCATTATCTCCAAGTATTTCAGCGATTTGATATGGGCCAAGCCACAGTTTATCGAACTTCTCATGATCCCCTTTTCGATCGTGGGGTTTATCCCAGTATAGGACAAGATCAGAAATCCTAAAGGCTTTGATTTTGGCCCTTCTGTCGAACCATCTCTTAACTACCCCCTGATGTTCGGCAAAATTTTCAAGGGCATTGTCTCGTTTCTCCTTAAGGTATAATAGTTTTGTTAACCTAGCCTCCCTTCTATCCCCCTCATCATAAAAATCATTAATAAACCGTAAAGTTGGAATCTTGAGTTGAATAGGGAATACTGGCTCCAGACCATATACTAAGTGATAGGGAGATGTTCTGATGGATGACTTAAGTCTTGTACGATCTGCCCAGAGGGAAAACCGAAGCTGGGTATGCCAGTCTTTTGGGTTC
Organism: Sequoia sempervirens; assembly: GCA_007258455.2. Taxonomy (NCBI): domain Eukaryota; kingdom Viridiplantae; phylum Streptophyta; class Pinopsida; order Cupressales; family Cupressaceae; genus Sequoia; species Sequoia sempervirens. Next base: position 114,864,698 of record VDFB02000003.1, on the reverse strand, counting down.
CTCTCTAATAGCTTACGGTTGACAGTCAATAAGTTCTTATTAGAAGACTCTGCTAAGCCATTACCCTGAGGATAATAATTAGATGCAAACTTCACAATAATGCCATGATCAAAAGCCCAATTTGAAAATTTCAAAGATGTGAAAGCAGGACCATTATCACAAACAACAGCAATAGGGCATCCAAATCGATTAAGAATAGCAGATTCTAAGAAATCAATCACTACCTCAGATGTACATTGCCTACAAGCAAATTCCTCAGTCCATCTTGTAAAATAATCAGTAATAGTGAGAATGTACCTGTGTCCCATAGAAGATGGTGGGTTGATGGGGCCTATGAAGTCCATACCCCACTGGGCAAAAGGTCTTACCTTAGTGACCGATTGGAGCGGAAGCACTGCATACCTTTCCCTTGTTGCTGCGGTCTGGAACGTATGGCAAGTCTTAACATGATGGTGAACATCCTTGAACAATGTGGGCCAATAGTACCCTGCCCTCAAAATCTGATTTGCTGTAGCAATTGTAGAGCGATGGCCAGTGCCATACTTTTCGTGAAATTCATTTATCACCCTTTCAGCTTCCTGTTTCCCAAGACACCTTAAATAAATGCCTTCATGATTCTTCTTGTACAAAACAACTCCCTTTAGCATGAAGCTATCACTCTTCAATCGTAGGGCTCTCTTCTGAGCAGCATTAAGATGACCTGGAGATTGTTGGTTCAACAAATAATAAACTATGTCATCATACCAGCCATCTGGGGAAACCTCTTCAGTGTTATAATTTTGAACAGTTAGTTCAGGGCCTAATTCAGCCATAGTCTGAGTAAGTCCCTGCCCTCTTACCAACTTCATGGGATGGATCTCAATATCATACTCTTGTAGCATTGTTACCCACTTAGCTCTACGCTCACCTAATTCATTTTGCATCAAAAGTAACTTGACTGCAGGATCTAGGACAACTGCATAAACCTTATTCCTAAGAATATAATGTATGAATTTCTTTACTGCTCTGACCAGGGCATATGCCTGCTTTTCCACACTTGGATATTTCAATTCAACATCTTTTAATGGGGCACTCATAAAAGCAATAGGATGCTCATTTCCCTCATCGGACTTTTGAGTTAGCATTCCCGCACATGAATGGTCTGAAGCAAATGAATAGATGTGAAAAGGCTTACTGTAGTTAGGACTTACCAATACTGGAGCATCAACAATGGCTCTTTTGATTTCTGCAAATGCTTCCTTCGCTTCCATAGTCCATTCGATCTTAGCATCCTGTTTCAGCATTGGATTCAGTGGTTTAACAATTTCAGCAAATCCAGTGATGAATTTTCTGACGAAGTTGATCTTGCCAAAGAAAGATTTCATCTCCTTTTTGCTAGCAAGCGGCTGAATCTTCAGTATAGCCTCCACTCTTTCTGGATCAATAGCAATTCCTTTTTCTGATATCACATGTCCGAGCAACTTTCCTTCTGTCACTCCGAAAATACATTTTTTAGGATTCAGGGATATGCCAATTTCCCTGCACCTTTGAAACACTTTGCGCAAATCTGAGATGTGATCCCCTCTATTTTTTGAAAAAACAGTCAGGTTGTCCATATAAATGATGATGCATTTTCCTATGATGTATTTGAAGGCAATATCCATGGCCCTTTGAAATGTAGCTCCTGCATTAATGAGTCCAAAAGGCATCCTTCTATAGGCAAAGGTACCCCATTTAGTGGTGAAAGCAGTCTTATGCCTATCCTCATACTGGACCATCACTTGATTGTACCCTGAATAACCATCTAGAAAGAACATCATCTGAGATCCATTAACCACTTGAAGTACTTCATCCAACAAAGGAACCAGATAGTTATCCTTCTCTGATGATCTGTTTAAATTCCTGAAATCAACACAAAGCCTAATTTCTCCATTCTTTTTCCTTACAGGAACCAGGTTTGCTACCCATGTTGAATGCCTGACAAGACATATAATTCTGGTAGACAGTAACTTCTGGACTTCTTTCTGTATAAGTGGCTCCAACAATGCATTGATTGGTCTCTGCCTTTGCCTAAAAGGCTTGGCACCTGGCTTCAGAGGGATAGTATGAGTTATGATTGATGTATCATAAGTTTTCAAATCTTCATAACTCCAGGCTACAATATCTGGAAAGCTATGCAGTGCTTCAATTATTCCTTGTCTTTCTTCTGGAGTGCATATTTTGCCAATGAAAATGTTCTTAGCATTATCCTTAGTTCCTAGATTGTAGGTATCACACTGTTCATTGATTGACTCTTTCTTGGACTCTTGTTCCTGATCCCTGATCTTATCCATATCAAAAATTCGTTCCAACTGTACCATCCCCCTTGGAATAGTATTAGACTTCAGATTCATCACCCCTTCTAGATCCAGTTCTGCTTCCTCAGGTTCTGCTTCATCGATGATTTGGGAAGCAAAGACGTCTGTATTTGTGATAAAATCTAGAATATGCTTGTCATCTTCAAACACCTGGAAGTTAGTAACATTGTCTGGGGCTGATGGCACAGGAGTCAATTCCACAGTGAATTTCTTCAAACCTGACAAAGATAAAGGCTGCAGGGTACTTGCCACCTGAGCCAGAGAGTCTGTTGTTTGATTCTTCTGCTGTGGTATCAGTTGGATATTGAAAGCGTCATATCCCTCAATGAGGTCCCACACTCTATGCCTATAATTAGTCATTCTTCAGTCGTGGCATGAATATTGTTTCCTAACTTGTTTGATTACTAACTCAGAATCACCAAAAACTTGTAGAATTTTGACCTTTTTCTTGAGTGCCATGAGAAGTCCATGAATTAATGCTTCATACTCTGCTACGTTATTAGTACAGTGAAATTGGAGTCTATGGGCTGCAAAGAAATTCTTACCTTTTGAGCTTATCAATTTGAACCCCGCCCCAGCTCCATGTTTGGATTTAGATCCATCAAATCTGAGAGTCCAACATTCAGCAGGAGTAGTCCTCTTTATCCCCCCCTTTAGATCATTGGTAGTGGAGGATTTGTCAGACAACATGGGTTTCTTGTTTTCACACCCTTCCTGGGGGTTTTGCACATCTATCTTAGCTGCTTGAGTTGGATTTAGGCATTTCTGTACTCGTTCTACTGCTACCTGGCATAAACAACACTCCAACTCTGAATGGGAAGCATTATGAACTCTAGACCAATTAGGTAAGAGTAAATCTTCAAAGCTCGTCCTTCTACCTAGGTGTATTTGATTTTCAACACATTGTTTGATGAATTCTTGGAAACTGTCTAATAGGCTAATATGATTATCTTTGGTTTCTTCTTCTTTCTCCATTGATTTTGTCAAAATAGTAACATGGTTGGATCCTATTTCTGCATCAATAGGCATCGTGTGTAGCATCAATACCTCCTCTGAATCTGACTCCTCATACTGTGTCGACAACATATAATTTCCCATACCAACTTCTGATATCAAAACTTCTGTTGAAGTATTTTGGTATTCTGTAATCATGTATTTCATTCTTGGTTCTCTCTCAATTCTGATCTGATTTGGTACTCCTTTCTAGGGAAGCCACATGTGAGAGTGATCAGTAGACACATAACCATTCAAAGCCTTAGTAAAATCTCTTCCTAGAATCAAACAATATGCATCCGGGATATCAGCTACTTGAATATTGATAACCTGTTGAATCCTTGGGTCTGAAGCTATCTGCATGTGAATCATGTTTAATTCTCCCACCATATTTACTTCAGTTCTATCCAATTGAGTTACCTTTTTCTGAGAATCAACTAGCGTAATCTCTAAAGCTCTACATACTCCAAATGGCATCACATTGGTGGAAGCACCAGAATCCAGTAAACAATTATGTAAATTCTTACCGAATATACGCACAGAAATCAAAAATGGTGGGGTTTTTGTCTTCCCTTCAAACAGAGTTGGCTGAGTATCTACCTGGGCCACTTGAGTCTTGTCATTTTCTTTTCCTTTATCTCCAGGGGGAAAATTGGTTTGATTATGGGCCTGGTTTTGTGTCTTCACAGGCTGAGAACTAGAAATGTTGCTGATATCCTCCCTGGAAGATTTATCTAAAGACACTGGATGTGCATCATAGGTACCTAAAACTTCCTTCCTAATTGCAGGGAACCTCAATAACTCAAATGCTGAAAGATTTACCTTTAATTTCTTGAACTCCTCAGCGACATACAAAGCCATTTGTTCCTCACTCATATCAGTGGGAGCCTCCCTAGATGGTTCCTCCACCTTGTCTCTACCTGCTTGAACAGTCTTTTCCTTCTATGGGTCAGTTTGAACTGTCTTTCCTTCGAAAGGTACTGCCTTGACACATGCGGGTAGGATAGATTATTACTAGCATTGGGATCTAGAGGGGTATTGAAATTATTCAGAGGAATAGAAGTGGTAAAGGGTCCCCCAGCCCGTGGGTGCCTATGAGGCATATCTCTCAAACCTTGCCTCTGGAACATCTGTACCTCTTCAACATAAGCTTCTTCCTGATCGAGGGGACCATTGTCATTCATCGTTTCTTCATTGAATAACTGAGCCACCTCGTCGCCATTGCAGATTTGATCTGTTTTCCCTTCCTGAGAATCAGATTCCTCCTCTGGTACATTTTCCTTACTTGTTGGGAAGGGAGCTTGATTTAATACTAGCACAGGAGAATCATAAGGGCTTGAGGGAACAATCTCCTGTCCATTCGCATTATTTTCTACCTCATACTAGAAAATGGAAGCTGCGGTTTGGAACTCTAGACATTCTAATTCTGAATGCTGGCTTGTCTTATGAAGCCTACACCACCCTGACAGGGCAGCCTCAACCAGATATACACCACTAGGAGGTTTGTTTTGACTGACTGGCTGATTCGCAGATTGATTGACAGGTTGGTCCAAGGGAGTAGGAACTCCTCCATTATTAGGCCCCATATTCCATGTTCTACTATGTCCCTGTGATTGCCTCTTATCAAATCCTGATCCGCTACCTTGTCCTCTATCGAAATTCTGTCTCCTATCATTATTGAACCCTCTGTCATTGTTGTAACCCCTATCCTGATTATATCCTCTGTCATTGTGGAATCCTCTCTCATTACGCTGTCCTCTATCAAAATTCTGCCCTTGTGGAAATTCCCTATTCTGATTGGATTGTATATTCTTCTGAGTAGCTTGTAACTGGCTGTTTTGATTCCTTAAGTAGGTCACCTCTAGGTTCAGCTTCTTTATCTGTTCAACCATTTCGTCAATCCTTTCTTTATTTGGATCTACATAAAGGGGCCGACTTGGATTACTCTGAGGATGGACAGGCATTGTAGCAGATCCCATAGACTGATGCAACACTTCAGAGTTCTGCAAATAGGCAAGGAAACTATTTGGTTGTGGCTGATACATGGGCTGGTTAACCTGCTGCTGGGGAAAATTTATCATAGGAGAAACTTGGCTCATGGGGAGACCAGGATGTGGCACCAAAGGTAATTGAGGTACTGGATTCATGATTGGAGTATGATTGGTAAGCACCTGATTTACTGCCTGAACCTAATTGGGATGTGCAACTGGTCCTAAAGAAGGCAACGGTCCAGTCACATGTTGTCTCAGATCTGTGCTAAGCTTAACAACTTCTGTATAGGCATTAGTTAGGTTAGCTAGAGGGTTAGGTCTCCACTTCAGAAAGGTGGCTGTGAGGCTATCCAATGCTTCGTAATAGACTCCCAGGGTTGTATTGTTATCCAAAACATAAGGATCTTGAAGTCTGGTGTACACACGGTGAAACCTATTATTGAAACTGGATATTGGTTCGTTGACCTCTCTCTTGACTCTAGTGAATTGCAAATACAATTCATTGGCACTGATAGGTATTCTGAACTTCTGTAAAAAGGCAGTTTCAAGATCATTCCAATTAAGAATTGAGCCAGATGGGAGGTGATTGTACTAGTAAAAGGCCTCTTCTCCTAGTGAATAAGGAAACAGTCTACAGGAAACATCCTCATGTACAATCCCTCTATCCTTGAGACAAGTTTGGAAAATCCTTATGTGTTCCTCTGCAGTCCTGTTTGGGTCATTAACATGGAACTTTGAACAGAAATGCTCAGGGTTTTTGGGCATAACATTGTAAGCTTGAAAAAATAAGGGAGATGGATTATTAGCAAGGAAGGCCATTGGCAAAAGTGGGGGTGGTGGTTGCGGTTGGTTAACGATAGGCTGAGGTTGTTGAATGGGAACTGCTTCAGGGATGGGTATGGCCTCAACCTCTGGATGTGAAGATATGGATGATGCTGGTGAAGGGATGGGTGATGATGATTCTCCCCTTTCTCGAGTCCTTCTTGACCTAGTGGGGAACTGTAATTCCTGTAAATCATCCTCTCCTATGGTAGATCTGGTATTTCTCCTATATCTCTCAGGAGAGATGGCGTTCAACAAATGATCTAGTGTGCTCATTCAGGCCCTCCTTCTAGCGCCAATCTATTGATGGTGTTTTCTGCACAACAACAACTCAGACATAATACAATATTCTATCTCTCTTGAAAGGTTATTTTCAACAATAAATTATTGAAAATCACCCCAAGGTCTCGGGTGTCAGGTCATGACAATGCATAAATAGCTCAGATAATATATGAAATGCTGGTAATCACAATCAGACCTTACTACAAGCAGACTGTACCTTTCCAATTTATCAGATGTTGCAATATGATGATTTCAAATCCTAAATCTAACCAGATAATAAAGAAACAGCAAAAGATAAGGGTGCGAAGATATGATAAGATCTAAACTATTCTGAGAATGAACAATGCAAATGACAGATGTCTGGAATGGACCAATCTCAAATAACCAATTCTTGATAAACCCACAATGCAATATCACAAGAACGGTGCAATCTTCTAAAGTATATAGATTTTCAAATCATAGATATTCATCCATAATCGAACTAAGCACAAAATAGATATATGGTCCAGGTTGACTTCACCAGCCTACTACAATCAAATAGTTACTGGGAGTATAGACCAGAGATTGCTACAAACATTCTGAATATGAAATCATGTACATTACTCACCAGACTAATTCAACTCTAAAACACTAAATCCTAAATCTTTAAGCAATTTGAAAGATGAAACAACAGGAACCATGCAAGATAAACCAACACAAGATATTTCACTAGGAAAACCACAATGTCTTCAATTGTATTAGATCATCAAAATGCTGCAACAATTCCACTGTTCTGTTACAATATTTGCTTCAAGAACTAAATTCTGCAAAAAAGCTCTAACTTAACTATATCAAACTCTGACTCTTACCCTTCTATTCTCTTCTCTCTTTTACAATGAGGCAAGAATGCCCTTTATAGCAAATTTTCAAGACAATGTCGGCCCAGCCAAACATTTACAAAAATAAATCAACCAAAACAAGTCGGCCTCAGGAATTCCAAAATAAGGCACACATTAAATGCCGATACATCAACAAGGTCGGCCTAGACACATTCCCCAATGTAGCTCGGATCAATACATGCCCTATAATAATAGGGAAGCACAAATATCAAAATTGGCATTAATTACCACCTCCCTTGTCCTTGTTCTGATCTCGAACCTTCAAAAATAATTTATCCAACTCAATAACAGGTGGCAAAGGTAAAATCCTAAGCCGACATTCAATGGAGCCAATCTCCTCCCTTGACTGTTTAACAACTTTATTCCAATTGTCCTTGTGATTATGATACTTATCCATTACCGCCAAGTAGGTTGTAGCATCATCCAACTGGTGTCCTGTTATGACCTTCTCAGAATCTGGGGCATAAACATCATGCCACCATTCCCTTAGTTGTTCCAAACTCAGATACTTAGGAGCAATTTTCCTCCTGCCAGTCATGATCTCAAAAAATTCAATACACCCCTCATAGACACTAGTTAAATCACCATCCATTAATTTCTTTCATTTCTGAATCATCCTCATGGCCTTCTGCCAAATCTGCAAAGCCTCAAACCATTCCCAAGGCTCATTAAGTCTAGAGGAAGGAAGAATCCCGTCCGCAACCAACTAATCTTTGCCATATTATATGATCACTCTGGATTTCTGCAACAGAAGGTCAATACCCTCCTTGTCCTGGGATAACACATGCTCCAACAAATCCTTGGCTCTGACTGCATCCTTCCCAACTGAAAGGACTTCCTTAATGGCATCATCTCCTTTCACTTGCACATCCTTCAACCAATCCGTTGCAGTTTGGGTAGAGGCTTTCATCCTCTCAATTTCAGAAATGGTTTCCTTGGGCAAGAAACCAGGAGTAGCAGAGGAAGATGGGTGAAGAGATTGCAGAGGTTTCATGACATCCTCCAAGCACTTCCTAAGCCTCTCATTTTCCTTTCTAAGCTCATGCTTGGTCTGAGTTTCTTTCCTTAGCCTCCCAATTATTACTGCACTGGACCCTTCATACTCCTCAATATCTTGCTCCACAGAAGCCTGTCCAAGGTTGAAAGTCTGCACATTGTAGTCCTTACCAGTGACCTCTTCTTTAGTTTTATCCGCAGCAGGGGTGGCAATGTGGATAACTCTGTTATTTACCTCATCCCTTTCTATCCTTGAGACTACCTTGGCCACCTTCTTCTTCTTACCTTTGCCGATCTTGGACAGCATCTTATCCCAATCTAGAGGGGTGTCCTCAACAACAACTTGTTTCTTCTTGGTTATCTCCTTTTCCAGCCAATCTGGGACAGCAGGATCCACCCAAATTTCATCTATTTTTGCCCCTTCATACTGTTATGTTGTTTTATCCTTTTCCTTTTCAGGGAGCTACTCACTTTGATCACCTACTTCAATCTCCTCTTCCTGCACCGGTGATGGGGTTTTAACAGGAATATTCTCCTTTTCAGGTGATCCATCACCTTTACTACTATCCGGAGAGTCCTCATATTGGACTAATGGAGAAGGATGTTTTTCTTTTTCTTCAAGTTCAAGCTCAGTTGCCGCACTGAAGAGTTCTCCTTCCTTGAAAGGTTCTGCCTCTCCACTAGTTTCTTGTTGCTCAAGAGTTTCTTGCTCAGGTACACTCGGTGAAGGAGAAGTAGCCCTAGGTTGCTCCACAACTGGTGACTTTTGAAGAGGACTCATCTTTTGCATCGGCTCCTTAGGGGATGGAGTCCTTGATCTCCTTGAATAAACCTTTGTCTTCTCTCCTGAACTCTCCACATCAACAATCGAAGTCTCATCTTTAGAGGTATCCTGACCCTTCTTCTTTGAAACCCTAGTTGTCCTTGTCTTCTTTGGCGGTGGAGGAGCATCTTCTTCTTCTTCTTCTTCTTCTTCTTCTTCTTCTTCTGCTTTTTCAACTTCCTCCTCTTCAGAGGACTTGCCTATTTTCAAGGCTCGACTTCTTTTCTTTCCCTTTGGCTTTCTTTTTAGTTCTGGCTCACTTTCTTTAGGTCCTCTAATTTTTATTTTGAAGGGTGAGCTCCTTTTAGTTTTCCCTTTGGGGTCATCTTCCCCGGATTCTTCAGAAGTGGACATAGGATTGAGGTCTCCCATCAAATTAAAGGTACAGGGTACCTTTTCACTTTCTAACTCCCAAACCTTATGCTTCAACCATGAAGTAGTAAATCTCATGACGAGGGCCATTAGGTCTTCCAACTCAGTGACCTCATCATCATTCCAGCTTATCTCCCCAATTGATCTATCCTTAATAGACTCATAGTCATGGTCTTGCACCAGATTTCCATCATCCTCTAGCTGGTCAGGGATTAACTTGACATTGTATTGCCTAATCACATCAACAGGAAGCCTAGAGTACCTTTTCTTCCTTGCCTCAAAATCATCTTTGATATTTGCCCAATAGTCTTCTAGGTCATCCTTGTGGCGGTATTCTTTGGTGGCCTTCTTCTGTGCTTCCCCGGTGATATCAAAATTCGTCCTTTTGGAGTGGAAGGAAAAACCATGAGCCGCCAATTCATCGCCTGCTGCGTGTGCTGATTGAATGGAAGGGCACACCTCTGCTATGCCAATTCCAAGAGGGAAATCTCCACCAAAACTTGTTTTATGCTTCTCCCTTTTGACAATTGCATCAAATTCACATATCTGTCTAACAACTTCCAATAACACAATATGATCAGTAGGGTACCTAGGTAACCTGTATGGAGCAGCCGGGCATCCGTTAATTCTGATGTAAGAGAAGGTGGGAAACTGAATGAACCATGCTTCATATTTCTTTATCAATTCCTTCGCTCCATCTGACAGTCTCACATGCTCTGCATTTTGAAGCATCCTAATGATTTGCATTGTGAATGCATCATTGGCTCTTTTGTAATCCCTATGTCCTAGGTGCAATTCTGGATATATCTCATAGACTATATCTTGCCCAAATGTCCCTTGTGGATGCAAACCCCTATATGGGTAGAATCTAGCCAACACATACATCACATAAGAAGACATGGTGAACTTCTTGGTTTCAAGGACATCCCTAAGCTGTTTATCAATCATAGCACTAATAAGTCCTGCCCAATGGTAATTAGTTCCCTGTTCAATCTTGTTAATCACATGGACCATCCAGTTTTCTAACACACTAGCACTCTTCAATCCTGCCACTCTGTTAAAAAATGTGATCACATCATAAATATCTGATCTGAATTTAATCGTATGCAATTGCTTGG